>DWQK01000854.1:0-18120 GCA_018231225.1 Noctuana stator
TATAATCTTCCTTAGTGTTAAAATGAGGGAAATTACTTTCACATTAACGAAATCTGTATAAATTAGGGTAGCATGTAAATTTTAAATTTATATCTAATGTATATAAAATAAATAAATATTATCTTAATTGATTATTTTTTAATTGATTTCACAGACTTTATTCAATAGAAAGAGTAATTTTTAATACTTTT
Source organism: Noctuana stator (assembly GCA_018231225.1). NCBI lineage: Eukaryota > Metazoa > Arthropoda > Insecta > Lepidoptera > Hesperiidae > Noctuana > Noctuana stator. Next base: position 192 of record DWQK01000854.1, read on the forward strand.
ACTTTCTTATGAAAATGCACAAAATGTTAATAAATAAGATTATTACTATGCATAAAAACATCTTAAAAATTTCCTACTACTGAACAGATGCGATTTACCAGTTAGCTGGGTCCTAAAATTTAAAAAAAATGCTTTCCACAAGGTATGTGACCTTTTATAAAAAAACTAGCTGACCCCGCGAACTTCGTACCGCATATAACATAAAAAAGTAAGAGGTGGACCACCCTTAACATTTAAGGGTATGAAAAATAGATGTTGGCCGATTGTCAGACCTACTGAATACGCATATAAAATTTGCTAAAAAACTGTCAAGCCGTTTCGGAGGAATACGGTAATTAACATTGTGACATGGAAATTTTATAAATTAGATAAATCCATCGCGCTGTTATTCTCAACCAATTATTAAAGTTAAACATTGAAACAACGTTAAAATAACCTGGAAAGTATTGCTGAAATACGCAAATGTGTTCGTTCAACAATCAATTCGAGGGGCATCAAGTGGACGTTAATGAACAACGTGCTGCATATTGATTAACGGATTCAGGGCTCAGTCGTACGCGGGAGGAATAACATTTATTTTCTTGCCAGTTATTTTTCAACTTTAAAGTCGCGTTGTAAGAAAGGTCACCTTCAGTTCGATTTTTGTTTGTGATCTTGCTAGGTTGTTGATTTAGCGCAATAGGTGAGGGGACTATGTTCTGAGAGGAGACCCGTGCCATCGAATAAAAAAATGGAACAAAAGGCGTAATTGCTGAAAAGAATATTCTATTTAGCTTTTTAAATTTAATTATATTTTTATTAAATGCAAGAAAGAATGGTAAATAAATTGATATACGTGAATTAAAACTGTATTGGCAAAAAGCACTTAAAGCAGCAACTTAAATATTAATATTATCGAAGTATGCAAGAAATATCAACTTTGCATGACTACGCTCAACCTAATGCTCATATACAGCAATTTGCATAAATGACTATAAATGTGTGACGTAAGTAGGCAATTAAGACGAAAGCATCGTTAAGTCTAAGGGGATGCATTCAAGATACGCTTGTGATGCAATACTTCTAACGAGACCATTTTCTTATTAACATCATAAATTTAAACCATTATATAGAGGAGGTGTAAAAAAACTATAAGCTGAAAAATTTGTAAATTTTTCAACTCTTTATAAAGATAATTTTTGATTTATTTATAAGGATATTTTTTTGTTTTCGATTAGATTTACTCGTATTAAAACTCGTGTTATATCTATTATTTTATTGTCTTACTCAACCCATGTACCAAGTCATGGCAAGTGTATATATAGAACACAAATGATAGCGGAGGTGTAGCTGTCAGAGCTACACCTAGAACAGGCAATTTCGCTGGAGTTCCGCACTTTACAAACGACAACGTGTGCGTCTGTGCATGTACTACATTTCCGCGGCGGAGATGTGCTATCGCCATAAAAGTATGAAACCAAACTTGAGCACTCATAACTATATAAACCAGACAAATATAAATGTATACAGCTGTACTGTCGACAGCTCCGGTATGACACGTAAATTACTGAAATGAAAATTAAATGTATCAAATACAAAAGCAAGTCTGAAATTTGAATTAAGGGAGGCAACTAATGTTAATTTATCGTACGGTTTGAACACTTTGAGCCACCTTTAATATGAATAAGGCAATCAAGCGGGTAAACACCAAGCTAATTAGTGATATAAGCAAAAGGTTTGAGGTAGGCGCTGGATCTCAGCGCTCAAAACTAATATTAATTCGCCTTTCAAAGGACGCTACCGCACTAATTAAGTTTGGAGCCACTCTCTGCTCAGATTGAGTCGTGAACATGCGGAGACGTAGAGCTGTCTTTGACTGCATTCAGAAGGCTCTATTATTGTTTCGGTTTTTATTAGCCAGAGATAGATTATTTGAGGTGACAATCTTAGTCATCATGAATAGCAACGAATCTACGTATGATCTTTCCAATTTTAGATTGGACGTGTTATGGGATCATTCCGAAAATTACAATCTTCCGAATTCAAAAAAGTCATCGAAATCGTTCCACATTACTGTTTATTTTCGGTTAAGATAAATATATAGAAAAAAGGTACCAACGAATTGATAATCTCCTCCTTTTTGTAAATCGGTTAAAAATGGTTCCATAGCATTCTACAACAATGAAATGCGCTCATGTAATCGCAAGACTAAGCTGGTTGATGTAAATAAGAGGTTTAAGTAGTGTTACTCTTAGAGAAGCAATAACCCGCAGTGAGATTATTCTAAAGCCTTTAGAAGGGACATTCTCCTATAGCTTAACTTGCATAACGATACAACAATGGACTTTGAAAAGGATCCTTATCTATGTCCCATCGCTATACAAAAGCCTTTTTCGCTGATACGTAAAAACCGTAATAAATTTGGAGCAACATTTTTCTTCTTGAATAAACAACGATATTATCATTTATCAATGGCACTGTTTTGACAAATAGGTATTACAAAAGAGTGTTATAGCATTATACTCCTCTGTAATTATAATGCTCAAAAGCTTTGCAGAAATTCATTAATTATCTTTCGGTCAATGAGGTACCGCTGTATGTTACCAGCGGACTGTAGATATATTGTAAGGCGACAGAACATAAAGTCGGATAGACTTAAATTTTTTATCGTTTATGAGTAGCAAAAACGAACACGCCGGTCACCTGATGTTAATTGGTCACTGTAACCCATGGACACCTACTTCCAACTTCAATTAGGAGAGAATCCTATCTGAAGTCATACATGGAGGCGTTGCTCCTAATGAAAACTGGGATAATCGCCTCAAAAATCGTATGTCCGGCATCCACCTTTTCTTGACGATTCCAGACGATTCACGACCTTCAAGACTTGCTTCACGACGGGCTATAAAGGCAACGGTTCTGGGCGAACTTTACCAGTTCTAGTTCTAAATGGATTTAACATTTTCGGAAATAATTAACCCTTAAAGATTTTATTTTTCTTTGTTACCTAATTATTTGTATAACTTTGATAGGTATTACTTCTTGTAAAGTGTTTCTTTCATTACGGATAAATTTATTAGATAGTATTAAAAATCATAGAACTAAACTACTACATGATTAGATATATTAATCATGACTTGCATAGAACATCTTGCGTCATATTGCTTTCATTATTTATGTAAAATGTTTGAAACAGTCCGCCCGTCACTTAGTGCGCGTAACCCTTCTGTTGATTTTGAGAGAAGTCATGCCCATCTAATAAAGGATGGAGGCTTTTTCTACAAAAAAAAGGAAATGCTGCTTAAAAGAGGTAGTTATGCAAAGAAGCTTCTGGACTAACTTACGTTTAATGCTTCAGACCATTCCATGTAAATAAATATATTTATGAATGTTTAAAATAATACCATAAATCTACTTGATCAGCGATCAGATTTGTTCCAGTTAAACTTTGGGAAAATGATATTGGAAAGAAGAAATATTAAGGATAGAATAAGGGCAGGGTGTAGTACGAATAAGAAATGGAGCTGAAGAGAAGAAATATTTTAGTATAAGTATAAATAATTTACGAAGGAAAATCGATAACTAAACAAAGTACTAAATAAAATAGTGTAGCTAGCTTTAATATCAATATAATAGCTAGATTGAATGACTGTAACGTGTGGTTTAACATTTGGTTTATAATTATGACATGTCAATTAATCAATAAATGCTGTTGTGTAAAGCATTTATTAATTAATTGGCATAATATACCTATATCTTTAATTTTCTGATAATACAATATTATTGTAAAGTGTTGATTGCTGGTAAGTCTGTTGGTAAGTCAATAAATAAATAAAATTTAATAACATAATAATATGTTGCGGATATATGATCAACGTTTGTTTTTGTACAAAAACTAATTATAAGAATTACGTTCGTCCAAACCATATCAATAAAGTTCATTAACCTGTGGTTGAATCTTTTTTAATTAAACAAATATTATATTATTGATTACTTCAATCATATTTAATGAATTCTTTCTTTAAAATATAATACATTTTAAACTACTACTTGACAGGTTTGTACTCCAAAATATGGCGGTCTAATACAGTGTGCAATTAAACAAATTGCTATCCGCAACGCACTGTGTTTCATTCAAAAAATAATATTTCCGAGAAGCAAGCAGTAATGAATGAGACGTATTTTTTTCGTTTTCCGGATTTATCAATTCAAACCGGGACAATTGCATAAGAGTCTGATCCAGTCGTCTCGCATGGAGAAATTTTATTTATTCATTTCTATTTTTACTTTCAACAAAAACTAGCACATAATTTGAACGGGTATTGATTAGTAGGTATAATTAAATTAGCATATACTATTAAGCACAGACTATTAATATCGAAGATTCATATTGCGAGGAAATTTGTGAGAAGTAAAATCAGCAAGCAAGTAATTACTGGAAAATGGAAAATTAGCCGCTGAAAAACCAATAGGGTTTAAAGTAAGCATAAAAACTCAAATCAGTTAAAACATAGGATTAATAAACTTCAAGTTACAAGTTATACAGTTTGTCACACTTTTTCGAATGCAAAAACACCATTTTTATCCGTAGATATTTATAGATATTTATTATAGAAAATGCAGTTTCCTTATTCAGTTTCATACACAAACTTAGCGTAATATGACTTTTACTAAACCGCAAGAAAATAGACATGTGACTAAAAAAAATTTAAATTTTTACATAATAGCACTATGATTAACTTTTACACATAATACACTTTTCCCGTACTTTTACAGACTTTAAACGTCACTACTACACATAAAACAGTTCCTGCGAAAACGGTACGCGATCTCGTTAAGTGACTTCGATGGGGTGGTACGTGTTGCCACCCCCGTGTCACAGTTGGCACTGAATGCCTGTAGGGGATGCCGTACGCATGCGGATCGTCGGGTTCTACCCTGAACCCTGATGATCTCGTGGATGTTTGATAATTAAACCCAACAGTTAAACGATTTAGAATTTTCACCGCTGTTTGTTTTTATAACGATTTGATTAACACGTTTCTCGGTCGTTCGGACTCAGTGATTCGTTGTTTCAGTATATGAAGTACTTTGACTAGCTATAAACCTTTTTACATATAAGAGATTCTCTCAAAAAGTAATATTGTATTCCATGTGTTCGAAGTAAGTAAGAAAAAGAGGCAAATAGAAGTGTAAGAAGTTAACATTACACACTCTACATCACAGTCTAACAATTATAAATGAAGAAAACTTTATCATTTCCATAAGCGACAGTACAGTTTATATAAAAGCTATGAAATAATAAAACAATATTTATTTTACAAGGCTTTACAAAAATATCTATGGACAAAACTCTTGAGACACCGAGGTTGTAGATCCGATAAATAATTCACGAGGGTAAAGCATTAAACGTACTATGAAAGATTTGCGATTTTCTGTCGGAGGCCGTGGCAATTATCACACAAAGGAAAGGAATGTAAGATTTTGATGACATTGAGAATAGTTTGATTACTGGCTATTTCTTGCTAAGATGTGGCAAAAAATGATTGATGTCATGTGGTCGAAACTGATCCAGGTTGGACTCGACAATCAACCTAATTTTTTTTTATATTTCTGCGTCTATCAAAAGTGCGTTATTAAAAGGCACGTGAAGTTTACCATCCCGCAGTAATTCGCCAGAGTGGTTCTGTTATACACCTTTCTCCTCTCTGAGAAAAGCCCCGTGCCAAGCAGTGCAATACAATTTACTCGTAAGAGCATTCTTCATCACGTTATTGCTACTGTTATGTGAATTTGTTGTCATATCTCCATACATTTTGTATTAACTGATTGCAACCTTTATCCCTACAAAGTAAAAGTAAAAGTCCATACTTAGCAAGGGTCTCTCCCCACACTTGGGAATTGGTGATTCAGGTCGGGTCATATTCCACCACGCTGCTCTAATGCAGATTGGTGTAGTATTGAAAGACACCGGTGTACCTAATCTACATAACTACAAGAGTTTATATTTTCGCTAATCGTCGACGGATTGACGGTAGTCTAAAGCTCTAGATTCTATATTTATCTTAACTAAAATAAAACTTCTATAAACTATAAATAACTTTGAAGACAAACATAATATTACCTATTTTATACGTATCCAATTACTTTCCTAAGTTTTGAATAATCATTTTATCTCATAACATACTCGTAAATGTAACTGAAAATAATGAAGTTATTTCAGAAGCAAAATTATCGTGTAAACCATTTTAATTTGTACTTGATTTTTTTTTGCAATTCGTAAATAAGTCACGATCTTTTCTGAAATGTAGAAGTTAGTCCGAAAAGTTTTTTAATTAATCATCAATAGGATGTCTAATTAAAGTGTCTAAGCCAATAGCGCCAGTGGTGAGCAAAACCTTTTCTACTTTCAAAGCTTTCAAATTAATTAACAAACTCAGAAAAGAAAGTTGTTAACGATGAAATTCCCTGAATAGTTTGATGTTCAAGCCATTGAGCTCTTCTTAAACGGATTAACTGCAATATTGGAGCTATATTTTTAACGTTTGTGTCATTGTTATACTCACCATAACTAAGTATTTTTTAAAAATCTAATTAATCATCATAAAATTGATCGTTTCACCAAAATAATATTTGTACAATTACAATATGGTTGCTATATAGCGATTTACATGTTTACCTACTTAACACTTCATGTTCATAGCACTTCATCCTGTAACTTAATATTATGTATGGATAATAGATGAATATTTCACATGAACATTAAGTTTAAAGAACGTAAAACTAAGAAAACATCCTCCAGTGAAATTAAAGGTATTCGCTAGTTTTCTCACAAAATGTCAGAGTATAAATATTGCTCGCAATGCAAACTACAAATTTCAAAGACGATGAAAGAAGCATCGGATGAAATCAATCACCAAAGGAAGTTTGAACTGAACTATAAATCAAGAAATGGATCGAAAACACGTTTCCGCGCCGTTTTATTGAGAAAACTTAAAACGCTGCTCGTAGAAAGCCACAAACGTAGCCGAGGCAGTATACACCGAAAGTTTTTATCAAAACACCATTTGGCAAGCTTCCTTGAATTGGTCCCGTTATAATCTACATAACAGTCAGTCTAATTGATGTATTCTTACTAGCGTGCAAAATCTTTTTGTCCTTTCTTTCCTATTTTTCCGAATTTCTGACTGTGAAATGAAAGTATTGGATAAACAAAACTGGACAGTGACAAAAGATCCGTCTTATTAAAGTGCAAACTTGGACTAGAGTAAAGTAAAGTAATGTTGTTTTAAAAGGGGTCACACGTTTGCAAGAATATCAGAAGTATCACAATATCATCAATCAACTTGTCTTTTTCGATGTAGCATAGGGTTCTTTCTAATGTAGCCAACCTCTGTTCAAAGTCTGTAATAAGATCTTCAATAACATAATTATAAAAGCAATCGACTGATTTCGAAGCGTAACCAACACTTCGATAGATTTTTGTGACCTCTGCAGTACGATCTGATTTTGCATTGGCATCCTGGCATTGGCATCATGGTAACATTTATAGCAGCTACACTCCTACGCTTACTCCAATGTAAATATCAGTACCTACCTATCCGTCGCAACAATCTATAAAATGAAAGATCAAAAACTAATCAAATATTATATTCATTCAAAGAATGAAGAACAGTTTTCTTAGAAGTATTTCCAAGATACCTCAATAATGTTCCACGCCACTCTACGTTACTTGATTACGAGATCGTTCACTGCAGGGCGCCGTGCAGCAGTCGTAAACCGCACTCGTTAGAGCTACTCCTCTCATACGTGAATATCTTATCGACATTCAGGTACAAAATGGTTGAAAGTCTTCGAAGGATTAGGGGTTGAATAAATATTGTGGTTTATCATATTGATTATGGTGATTTCCTCGTTCTGGTTATGGAATTTAACAGATTGGCGTTCAGTATTAATTACGTCAGTACTCTTAATTAAACGATCAATAAACACGACATATATTTTATGATGAAAAATAAAGTTCGTACATACATATTTATAATATTTTAATATTATTATGTGTGTGCTTAGAATACTATCCGAATATGTGATCACGTGTTGGTTAGTCTCTTAATTAATTAAATTTTGAAATATGAAAATAATGTGCCTTTTCTTTCAGTTTATAAAAATTGCCAACAAAGGAAAAAAAATGTTTCGCTTACTTAATAAAAGTCTACATTGAGTAATTTAGATATAAATTTTCATAAAAGTGAAGTACCTAGATAGTTTACGCTCGTAAAAATAGAGCATAAAATGGACATTGTGTCAAAGAAATCTTATGAGATTTTTAATAAAACTTCCAACAGATATTTTGAATCCAGTCTTTAAATATCCATGTCCCTGAAACGGGCTGAATATCCATAAATCTTTAGCGAATTCCCGCCAACGTAGAGCGTTGTTTCCTGACAAGTTTATTTCCGGGACAAGAATGATGTAGTGATTTTGATCTGAATCTATAGAAAAAAGCTTTTGATATACCTAAAAAGGTTTTGTGAGGTAAAATTCTCTAAGAAATGAATAACGAGAAATTTAAGATAATGTTACGACAGTACGGAGGTTGTCATTAGGAAAATTTAAATTTGGAACGAGGAAATAAGGAGAAATAATTGTATAGTCAACCAACTTTTCTCTTCGAAGTTAGAACTTAAAGCTTTCCAATAAAATTGAAAAGCTTACAAGCGAGCCAGTAACTTATAGGCAGATTACCATAACTTAGTTTAGCAGCCGATGCGAATTGCAAAATTTCCCACCCATCTGCATGTCTGGCGTCCAAGCAAACGCTGAATGGGAATTTATAATGCTTTCGTCTTAAAACATCTGTGAACTTTATGATCTTCTCCATAAATATTAAACGTCTTTCAAATCGCTCCATAATCGAAGTTTGTTCAAATACTTTCTATGTATAAAATGATAGATGGATTGATTTTGAGAGTCGATAAAAGTAGTGGAAAACGTAGAAAAGAAAAAGTTTCTCGGAGAGATATGACGTAAGTCATTTTAAATTTAAATTCCTTTTTGTGCGAGATAGTGAGTATTTATTCATCGCTCCTATTCACTAAAAGCAAAGTATAATAAATAGTGCAGACGTATAAAAAATTGATATAAAAAGTAAATGTCTACGCTATGTTTCTGATTAATTATTTACTATTTACTGACGACCCGTGTAGTGTGGACCATGCTAGCTCCCCATTTAAAGTGTCCTGGTTCGATCCGGCGGGGCAGAAATTTAAATGATGAATTTAGTGTTCTGTTCTTGGTCTGGGTGCTTGTTTAATAGTCTTTGTATGTCTTAGTATGTGTGGCACCCACGACACAGGAAATGCTATTAGGTTGTGAGTGTGAAGCGTTTTTTTACTTAAATATAAACACATGTTGAAGGCGGTCACTTATCAAAATCTCGAAAATTCAGTTTTTTTTTATTTATGCTCAGCTTTATTCATTAACTATCTGTGTCACGCGGTTTCACCCGCGTTAAAAATAGTAACCGTAATGTTTGATAGCTTATAACCTTCCTCATGATTGTAGCATAGCACAGAAATAATAGCATAGAAATAATTTAATAATTTACATAGCACAGAAATAATTTTTCAAAACAGTCCAGTAGTTCCTGAGATTAGCGCGTTCAAACATTTTCTTCAGTTTTAGTTATATTATTACTAGCTGACCCGCCAAATTCGTACCGCTTCAAAATCAGTAAATTATATATATAAACCTTCCACTTCAATCACTCTATTTATTAAAAAACGACATCAAAATCTGTTATAAAGTTTTAAAGTTCTAAGCATACAAACATACAGACAGATATATAGTGATATAGCTAAGAATTATTTCTTATCCTATTTATCACTTACATATATTGTATAACTTTGTATGAATGAAATGGTGGACGGAAGCAAAGATCAAACAACTACCACAGCTTTGGTATATTCATCGCGAATTAAAGTCCAACCTTCTCAGAATTACCCGAAATTAATTATTACATTGCTTAATCGCTTGAGGTAACCCTTTGCCTATGTTACTTATAATATACAGACGTAAGATGCCTCTGAATACGTTGTTATGAAACAATAATCATGCCCTTGTGAATAAGCCTGTATTAAACCATCTCGCCGCCACAAAATTACAGGAATTGAATACCATATTACTCGTAGAGTGTTCATACCATACATTTAAATCATTCATATTAGGAATCATGTCTCATTCTAAAATGTATAAACAAAATGCTCAACGCCCTTTTATAGTGTACCTAATATAAAGTAACCTTGTAGGACATTTAACACTTGGTCTTTTCAACAGACTTCAATTTTTGAGTTTAAATTTTAGATCAGGATCACTTTACTTAAACAAAATTTTCTTAGTTCATAAAATTATTAAAATACTGTAGATTATACACATTCGTGTAGCCCGGAGCTTAGAATAGTAAATGTAACGCTAACAAATGAATATAAGGGATCATTTCATTAATTATTTCTATCTACTTATACCTCCTGAATTACTAATTCAATTAAATTAAAACAACGTGTGCTATCGAATATAACAATAGATACAATATGAAATTTGAAATTTATTTTCTTTGCTTACTTAAATTTAGTTTGAACCTGGAATATATAAAAAGAGATAGATTAACAGCTCACCATGACAAAACACTTTTCTGGCAAAATAAAAAATTTTGGTACCATTGTAAGGTCTAGTAGTGGTTATTTAGTAGGTTATAGCGTTAAAATATGTATACATTTAATGTCTTCATTAAAATAACCACAAATTACAAATGTTAATGAATGAACATAAAACAAGAAAATGTTTACAATTAGAAATAAATCTTATAAGTTAAGCACTATAAAGTTTTGAAATAATATTAGCATAAAAGTGAAGTCAAGACAACTTTGGGAACAGAATCTGATTTAACGAAACAGGTTAAAGTTTCCAAGTTTGACACAAATAAAATGTTTAGAGAAACAAATTCTATGAGACATAGTTTGTGGTTGAACTACAAATGTACCATAAAAATGTACGATTTTTATTAGAAAACGAAGTGACCTGAGGTCAAGTTATTTGTATGCAAGTGCAAAGCACCGTTGCAAGTATTTCTCGTGATTCTATTACCTACTTTATTTCTCCTTAATTCTCCAAGTTTTAACGGGAGCAATTTGGAGTTAAAAGACGGATATCGAAAATTACCCTAAATCATTATAAATTCTAGCAGAAGTGCCCTTCTACCGAATATTCGATACAAACACTTTTGGAACAGGTCCAAGAAAGAAATATTATGACCAAGAAAGGCTCTATCCGGGTATAAACTCTCGTCCCACTTCACATTTAAAATTAGGAGTAATAACACTTTAAATTCCATTCGTCGAGCGACAGTTGGTAGCAAATACATTTCCATGGCCGTTACAGTGATGGTAATATTTGAGAAAAGTTTTTAATATGAATACCATTTACTTTGAGTTGCACTGATTCGTTTTAGATGTTATTAACGCAAATTGTAAGAATGTATAAGAAAGTTAAAAAAAGTTCTTTAGTTCATTCTTTGTCAATTTTCCAATTCCAAATAAGTGAATATATGAAATAAATATAAAAAAAATATAAAAAAAAAATTTTTGAGCACTAAAATTTTAAATTTTATTTTTAACTGTTATATGATAATGTGAAACGCTGTAAAACGAGGCATAGAGGCTTTTAAACACAGAGGTTCGCAAATACTTTTATGCAAAGAGTCCTTGTGATTTTTATTTATCGACGCAACTGTCCACGGCAGCGAACCTCCCTACCAATTTTGGACGGTAAAGATATCTTTTTATGAATAATATCCATAGGCGACGGTGACCACTTACGAGCTCTTTTAACGCCTTTTTTTAAGAATCCTATATAATAACATAATATGCCGACCCGTCCGCCTTCATTACCGCAACGATGTTTTTTCATAACAACTTTAATTTATAGATATGTAGTACTTAAAATTATTACGGTGATTGTCTGACAAGTAATTATCTATACACAACATCAGAGAAATCACTAGGGCTTTAAAGAAGAGCTATTTTTGCGCCTTTCTTTAAGAACCGCATGTCCCCCATGTCGTATGCCGGGAATTCTTAGACGTACGTGGCATGAATAGTTAAGAACGCCTAAATCGAACGTTGGGGGACCATTATGGTTCCAGCTGGTGTGGATTGAACATCTGTCTTCTGCGGATTTTTAGTGCAGTAATGATGATGTAGGCGTTAGCTTGGACACTTACACAGAACACTCACCATATTAAAATTGGTAGAATACTCAGTGCGTGCCTATATCTCTACGCTACGCTATGCGCTACACTTTTGGGCTGGATTTCAAATGGATTAAAAACATAATATATATTTTTCTATTTATTACAAAAATAGGCTTTATTTGGGCGTCTTAGATTAATAGATACATATAGGTATATATTCTTCCATACTAAATCGGGAAGACTTGTTTTTGGAATTCCTTTTTTATTAAACATGCGATGTGACATTATTATTAAATTGTATATTTAATTTTGGTGAATTTAGGTTAAGTTGATTAAGTTTTCTTTAAACGAATAATTAAACAAATTGCATACACTAAACGAACAACCGTATAAGAAAATAGAAGCAAAACACAAAAGATTTTTTTTTAACGATTAAATAATATAAAAAGACATTCAACATCTTCCGTTTTAGAGTACGTCCACATAAATTGAGTCAATCCATCATTTCTAATCGAACCTATCTGTAATGGACGGGAAAGAAAAAGTACATTTTATGGGTATCTGCAGAAACGGACTCAATTTCCACAAGGTAAAAAGAGTTGAAATAAATCATTGCCTTTACGCCTTTCTTTGATTTATTCACGTCCCCCGTGAGGGAGTGTCACACACACCCGCCCAGAGGTGTCGTTTCGTTATTTATCACCCGATTTTCTTATAATAATATTAAACCTACCATTTAAATACCTTTACAGTTCTTTCGACCCGATCTGGGTTAAAACGGGTTGTGGTGTAGTAGTTACGAGTACCACGCCGATCTGCCATTCGAAGTCCCGAATTCAATTCCCGGCTGGGAAGAAATATAAATGATAAGTTTGGAATTCTCTTTTCGATATGGTTTGTCTTTGTGTGTCTATGACAACCACGACACAGGGAATCCTAGTGTGGGGCTGTGAGTATGAAGCGTTATTTATGTTATTATATTTTTTGTTCCAGAGAAAGTCATTTTTTCAGCAGAATAAAGAATTACATGAAATCTGTTTTCTGTTAGATATAGGAAAACAAGTAGACGAAATTGCTTCTCATTTTTCCGCCCACGTTTGTGTGTACTCGGAGAAATCTTAATCGGTTTTCGGTGTAAAGGCTTGTTCCAAGCTAAGTGAGCAACAGTAGCACAGTGTAAATAAATGTTTGTTCATCACAAGTGCATACATACAAGTATTTAATAGTCACCGTCAGATTGTGTAAGCTGTTAGTTTTTAATGTATGCCAGGAGCTCGATAGTTTAAAAAATACCGAGAAACTGTTGACCTGACGGTGAAATAAAAGCATTATTTCTGAACAATTAAGTTAAGTTAATTTTTGAAAAATAATGTAGTATTGATTAGTAGTTTACAATTTTTCAGCATTTTATTAACTAGTGAAATATATTATAATTGGCTGTTATTTCAATGTTACGAGGTACCTATAATTCGCAACTACTTAGGGCTGCGCTATTTTGCTTCCCCGTTGTACGTACGTTCTTAAAGGAACTCTCCGTAGCCAAATAATGAAAACAGAATCCTATGACTCTACAATCCCTTTGCCTGACGTAGGTTGTATTTTTAAAAAGGTAATAATTATACGTGTGTTGAAAAGGTAAGTTGGGAATTAGGTAGCTATAGGAAGAAATGTTGCAGCGCCTGCAGAATTATAATAGCAGTGCGCATATTTTATTGTTTTTGATCACTTGAAAGTTTTGTTATGGAACTCTTTGTATGAGTTGAATTTATGGATGCTTTGTTACTTGTGAGGTCATAATATTAATATGTCCGCATATTATTATAATATAGACTGAACTTAAAGTGGAGATACATCTTGAATTCGCGTTTTTTACGCCTTTTTTCATTCTTTTGAACTCTGTATTAAATTATTTCCTACATTTTTTTGTTTAAAGTCGGCTTCAATTACTTTTGAAAATAAGCAAATTATATATTTAGATATCATCTTTAGACTAAAACTATGTTCCAAATATAATAGGTAGATACACAAAGCATTCTGTTTACCCAAATATAAAATTTTGTTGCAGACATACTCGTATCTATGTGAAATGTTGTACTGTGTACCTTCTTACATAATAATAATTCTATTTAAGTTGCCGCTTATCACACACCAAACAATAACCTGGTTAGTCTTAATTAAACCATAATCCCTTAATTGTTATGTACTCGTAGTAAGGTTTCAACGGAGTGATAACCTATGTTCGCAGCTGTAACAATACGATCGTAAACGCCCGAACAAATATCCAGTTTTAGATGTGTATTAAAATTTGAACGGTATTTAAAATTATTACGAAAATGGTATAATAATTTTACTAACCCTAAGCTCGTTCTAAAACATCGTTATTTCGCAAACAAAATTATGTATCTCCAAAAATGTACTTACTCGTTGATCACTATCAACTACTGATAAAGCCGATTATGCGGTCTTAGAAAGAATATACCTCTCTTTAGTCTGTCCGTTTAACCAAGAATAAGCTTTACTTTAGCCTGTCGATTTTATCCTAGGTTTATGTTCAGAAAGGCTAACGAAAAAACCTAAAGAAACAGCTAAAGACCTTCGTTAATGATAAGATGTTCGTATCATTAACGAATATATATCATAATATATATTATTATGTTAGACTTTTCTTACATTTATATATTTTTTACTATATATGTTATGTAAAAATAGATTATTATCTATACTAATAATATAAAGCTGAAGAATTTGTTTGTTTGATTGTTTGTTTGAACCGCTAACCGATTTCAAAAATTTTTTTAGTGTAAGTTGGTCAATTTATCGAGGAAAGCCTACTATCAAGCGATACGTTGCAATTCGTAGCGCGGGTGAAACCGTGGAGCACAGCTAGTAATATACCTATATTTCAAGCTATCTATAGCAATTTAATTTTGTGTTTTAAGTTTCAGGTTGTATAACGCTAACGGAACTTGATTTGCTTGAAACACACACAAATTGCTTAATTAAAATGTTATAGGCTAAATTATTGTTGCATTATCTTGAAATAGGTTATATGGAAACGGCATCCATCGTTAAGATTAGGATATACAGCTACTTACATAATACTACAGTTAATCCTTATCAAAATATGCGCAAAACGACTTCGACATACAAACGGGACTAATTACCAACTAGGTGTTTAACATTAAGAGGCAATACATGTAAGAAATTATACACAAAAATTGTCGGTCTTTTTGTGTTTCTGGCAATTACGAGTATGACTATTGTTTTGCTAACTTTATCGATAATATACGAGTACATTTATACTTGTTTAAAAAAGTAAATTCGAAGAAAATTGGCTGCGACAGCCGCATAAAATGATACACGAGTGATTCTACTGTGTTAAAATCTTCTGTATCTCTGTTTGGACGTAAGGAACCCCAAAAAGTAATTATAATATTACTTGTAGAATGATATAATTATGTTACTTACTATACATTATTATTGCTATTACAAAGCAAGCATAGGTGAGAGCACAGACATATATTATTCATTCTATATCTAAAACACATATACCTATATGTTGCTTAGATCCGCGTTTCTAACTTCCTAAAGCAATAAAAATAAGTCATTGATGTCGACTTACTGGAACTTCTGACTTTGCTTATAATGATATTTCAGGATTGTATGTAAGGTAAAAGTATACTGATTATAATAATATAAATACGTAAATAAGATAATGATCATTGGTTAAATTTACTTTATTGTACACCATGTAAAATTTCCAAAAGTGTTGGATACATTTAAAACACAGTGCAATATTAGCTGGTCTTATTGGTAGAATAGCAATCTCTCCCAGACAAAGAAACTAAATGTGGGTAGAGGTGAACTGATATTACATACAACATACAAACCTATCAATAAAATAACAGTAGTGCAGTGCAGAGTGAGCGCAAGGAAAAAGAACAAGGAAAAATCAAGAGATTGGATGGACAAGATATCAGTGGAAAAACATTTTTACTAAATAATGTACCCACTAGAATTTTTGGTCACCTGTTCAAAATTTATTTATGTTGTATAATAAAGTAGGATAAAAGTAGGTACACAATTCTACAATAACAAGTCGCGAAAGAATATTTTTACATTGTTTTTACCTATTAGGTATACCTACAAGCATAATATTAAATATTATGAACAAACAAACATATTTTATTTCATTTACTATGCAAGTAGATCGAATCAATCAGCAGGGAAACCCCGAGAAGGTTGTTCCGGAGTTTAAGGCTTTTAAGGCTCTATATTGACAGCATCTGCGGCTTGTTTTAGTTACAACAATGCGGGCATCGAGTGGAGTCGCCCAGCTCGTAGCTATTATAGCTAGCCTCAGGTATTTTTCTTACGATAACTATCACTAAAATAGAAGAGTTTTGTTTCAAGATATAAGTATTTAATATCTTTACGACCTTAAGATCGTGTGAGACAATATTTTTACAGCTCTTATCAGGTTTCAGTGTGTTTCGTAGAAGTGCAGTGTGTAGTATTTTGTTGTTACCTACATAAAAAATTATGACTTTTATATTGCTATTATAATATTGATTCAGTTAGTAACTTAGTAGTAAAGTTTCTGTATAGCAAACAAATCGTATGTCTACCAACTCTATTAGTATTTGTGTTATAATTTTTGAAGTATTTTATTGGGGATGGTTAAGCATAATTCGTTTTGTCCATAGCCTTTGCTTTGCAAACGGAGTGAGTGCAGTTATTAGCACTGGGTCGAGCAACTTTTCGTTTCCTGACGGCTTTATGTTTGGAGTCGCCACTGCCGCATATCAAATTGAAGGAGCATGGAATGAAGGAGGTAATCAATTTTATTTTTATTTACTTACTTATTCGTTAACTAAAACAGGTATTAGAGGAATGTGGAGGCAACCTGAGGTTTATTACTGTAGCTCAGGCCTAGAACTTCAGGTATATCATGCTTGTCTCAAGAGGCTATTAAAAGGGAGCTTCCGGGGTTTCGGAGCAATTGGAGTAAGCTGCAGCCAATAATCCCGAAAACAAAGATATGCAATGATTGAATTTCAATCTATTAGTTTCGAGTTGCCTGTTGTTGTTTTGTAAGTAGATAAATGACTAAATAATTGCAATAACAAACAAACTACACAAACAGTGGAAACTAAACAGTTGTGTTAACAGTTGTTTAAAATTAGTTAGTTACAGTTTTTTTTAAACTAAACCTAGGTAACAGGCAGACCACCTGATAGTAAGTGGTCACTGTTAGCTATAAATATAACACCAGTTTTTCAACAATCGCGAACTATGACTGATCGCCATTCCAACGCAGGACCATTGAGAAGCCAATGATAGTAAAATATTAGATTCGGCGCCCGGATCACTCTCCGACACCATGTACGGATAACCTGATTAACGATAGGACCGAACCGAGTGGAATTTTATAATTAATAATAGAATTTTAATGTAAATGAATCCAGTAGTGAACGGAATATTTAAAATAATTTATGTCCTAGATATATCTACATCTACAGTTAATAAGCAAATGGGCCAAATGTTGAGTGGTTACCATTATATATGGACATTTGCAAAATAAAACAACTTTATTGACTAATGAAGCAGATTTCGTAGGTATATCTGTTTTTAAAAAATTCTGAGACTAGGTAAACGATTATTCGTTCTGATGAAATTTGAGTGAAAGGCTGGGTTTAAACA
>DWQK01000855.1:0-18119 GCA_018231225.1 Noctuana stator
GCTGCTAGTAGATGTATGGGCTAAACCAAAACCAAATCTAGTTTATAGAAAACTGTAAAAACTCGTACTAGGCCCTCTGTAGTACTTATATTTAGAAATCTTAACAAATAAAAATATAAACTAAACTATTTTATGAACATAAAATATAAGTGATTGCCCTTCTGTATCGTTTTAGCCCGTCTCGGTATGCCCATGATGGACCCATGGTGTCTATTTCTTACAAGACTACTTAACCGAAAGTGGTTTGCACGTACCTTTATAACTCAATTAAGATTAATTACTAACACGAAAAATAAAGGTTATGTTTCATGGAACTAAGTCGTCAAAGGGACTCACCCTTATTCAGCAGCGATTAAATCAATAGAAGTGTCGCCACAAACGGTTTTGCGGTGTAACGTTAGCTAGAACTACAAGCTAATGAATGTTATGGAGACAGTATAGTTAAATAGTTTTTGCGATGTTTTAAAATTCTTATTTTAATTAGAATCTGATCGAGGACAGTTTAATTAGATTTCGATCGGAACTGTTTAAACAGGTAAATAGTTAATAACTTCATCCAAAACATACAGCGGAAATGACATGATGTATTACTGAAATGTTTTCGCATATCGAAGGCCATGGCCTAAATTGTTGAAAAACTCAAGATCCGAGCGCAAAGCTATCGAAAAGAAAAATCACAATATAACCATCTAAAAGTTAATTACTCTGTGGCTAATGGTCTTATTCGTAATACATGTCAAGAGTAACTTTGTATCGTTCGTTGGAACATAACTACATAAATACCAAAGTATCTACTTCCCGTTTGAACAATTCGTTAGTGCTGGCTATCCACTTTGTCAGTAATGTGATATCTTAAGAGGCCACTTACTCGTAGTGGAACTACGTTTCGCACTTTAGTTATCGAGGTAGCTGAATCTAGCACCCAAACATTTGCACCAAAATAAAAAACTTTACCTCGCGACTGTAACGCTTGCCTTTCTTGATAATGAGCTATTCCTTATATTTTTGTTTTGCGTTGGCTTAGTGTTGAAAATACATAGTATTATTGTCAATAAACGTATATAAATACAAAAAAAAGAAGACACTATAAACCTAAAATACCCTACAAAACTACAAGATTATATTTGGGCTACTTAGCCTCCAGCTAGAAATGTGAAATTTCTCACGGACGATGAGAACTACCAGGATTATGGTGCAATAATTTAACAAAATTTACGCCGATGTTCATTTTTTGTAATTTTTCCCAATTACAAAAAACGAGATCCCATTCCGCTGATCAAGTTTTTGTAACCGTTTCCAGTTCCATGTCAAATGCTTGTAGCCACTTATGACGAAGTTTTTTCAACAATAAAATAACTCTAACATCTAATGGTTCTGGAGACTTTTTTCTTGCTTTGTTTCAAATACTTATGGTTCAAGATTGGTTCAAGTTCCCACATCAACCTTTTGTAAAGTTGATGTGGGAACAACCGATGATATTATAATTTATGAAGTCAGTCCTTGACGATAGCGCCATTTGAAGTGGCTCCAAACGACTAAGTCAAATAGATGGACGCCAAATACGGTGCTCACTGACGTGACAATCAGTCCATTTTCATTTCATTTACATGTTCGACTAGGTCGGTCGAAAGACGTAGACATGACCAGAAGCTCTGATTAGTGATGCTACTGTCCTGTTTTTACTCGATTCACACGACTGTTCATTTGTCAATAGAAAAGAAGCCGTTTAATTGAATGAATAACTATAATGTCCCTCCGTCATCATCGAAAATCAGCGAAGTACTTTGCTGACGCTGAGCCAACTGACGATTGCAATGCAAGGCAGTAAGTGTCTGAATGAAAAAGCTTACACGAACAAAAGATATATTTTTGCAGACGCCTTTATTTCACAATGGCACGGAAAAGCTCGGCGACATAGCGTGAGCTGGCTGACTAGTACATACCTATCTGCCTATCCAGTATTCACGTACACACGTATCCAGTATACACCTATTGTGCGGATTGTACCGAGTTACGTCATAGTGGTATATAGAAAAATGTACATACTCCGTTGTCATTTCTACGAAGATAGCATAGACAATTCCGCAACACAATATGGAAAAATTTTGGTAGATAAGTAACAGTATAATTATAACTCGTGTCACGAAAACTACAGACTTCAAAATTATCGCTTCAAAATTATCGCACATACTTAATGAAAATTTGCAAATTTATGACCTATATAGCTTTCTCATAGATGCCATTGTCAGAACTGGATCAAATTGAAATAGGGCCACTCGGGAAGTACAGCTTTCAAATAAACAAGGATAATCAAAATCCGTTTACCTCCACCTTTTTTAAAAATCGGTTGTAAACGACCGGTTTCATATTTCGCTACTTTCAAGAACATACTATACACTGAATTGCCTACACATTTTCCTATAACTATTAAATAAAATATATTTTTATTAAATCGTGGTTAAAAATAAATCCCTTATATTATTGAATTGACTAATCATAGATGTAAACTAAGCAATTAAAGTTAATGGTCGCCTCTGAAGAAAATAATTTAAAATGACCTCCAAGAGTAATATGGCTTGCACATTGCCCTATAACAAAAGGAAATTTTTTTAAATAATAAATGATCATTTCCTGATATTTTCTTACCCAATAAAACAATCTGAATCTTTTCTCTATTATTGGGTGAAGCAAGAACTTCTGGTCTCATCCTAAGAATATTGCGCGAACGGAAGTGTTTCTAATTTGACATGTAATTAAAGTTTTAAAATACATGTATTGAATTAATCCTTATCAGTTATCATTTGTATGAAAATTGTATCTGTGAGGAAACAATTCTTAAGCAACTTGAGAAAATGCGGAAAATGTATTGTCGCGAGGCTCCAGTTTTGTAGGTCAAGGGGCTTAAAGAGTCTACGTTTAAACATGTTAAAACGGGGACAAACGTAACGTCAGATTTACTAATCAGCGGTGTTAAAACACTATAGTGAATAATTATTTAATATACGTAAGCCGTAAATTACGAGATACTCGTGAACAAGAACTCAACTCGAAAAACGAGGTTCTTGACGATTCAAGTACGTAAAAAAATGGTTAATAAATTTAAGATTTTATGCGATAAGTACGTTACTATTCAACGCCGTATTTTAATAATGTTCGTAATACTAATGTTAGGATTTGAATGAAAACATATTGTTGATAAAACCTATTGGTGTTAAATTTTTATTTAGTTAGACAAATGACAAATGATAAATTTGTATTTTGAAAATTCTTTAGACAACACAGTCCATCACAGTTTCACTGCTGGGCACGGATCTTTTCTCGAATATGAGACGGATTTAAACCATAGTTCACTAAACCGCGCTGGTTAAGTGCGGGTTGGTGAACTTCACATGTCATTTGAGAACTTTCTGGAGAACTCATAGGCATGCATGTTTTGTCACGATGTTTTCTTCACCGTTAGAGCTAAAGACTTAGAAAAGTCCTTGGTGCGTGCCGATGGGATTTAAACCCGGTCGAAAGAGGCCTAATTCTTAATTTCATATTACCTCCACCAATAATGTAGCGTATAAAGGCAAAGTATACATAAATCCTTTACAGTATCAAAACAACAGTATTAAAACAATATCTGTTTGTGAACTTTAGACCTACTTAACAGACAGCACTGACATCGAGCGAGGTGAAGTTAGTAGGTATAACCGGTTAGATAATTGTTTTTGTTTAGTTTACTTACTTGCATTTTCAAATACATACATTTTAATGTTATTTCAGCGGGTAACGAACACAAATCTGGTCAGTCTTTTCCGTTCCCAGGGAAATGTTTATCTACTCCCCTAGTGTAGATAAACATTTCCTTGTGTCGTGGGTGCCATGGACACATACAGAGGCAATAACGCAAACATCCAGACTGGTAAAAGAAATATAAATTCATCATTTACAATTCTGCCCCGCCGGAAATGGAACCCAGGACCCATCAAATGGCGGACCGGCATAGTAACCGGATACACCCATAGATTTATTAGGTATATATATATATATACTAAATCTATGGCTACATCACACGGGTAGTCAAAATGTGCGTCTGATGCCTTATTTAAAATATTAATAGATGATATTGCAGAATGAAAAATTTCCAAACGCCTGTATAGCTAACGTGTCGAATTAAATTAATGATGTACAAATTCAACCAATCATAATATTATTATAATGTTTAAAGCTGCCACGCTTGTTTTCGTACTAGGTAAAGAATGCATTTTCTGTTCTCTTTTCTCTCACCGTTCCGTAGCATTTATCTAATTAAAAAATATCGTTTAATAAACATAACAAGAATTTTATTAACCTACTTACTTACTCATCAAAATTTCGTTTTACCTTTCCCCGAGCTAGATTTAAAAAAACAATATACCTAAGTGTGTACTAGTACCTACGTACAACGTATCACTTTAGGTCTTTTTTGTACTAGAAGCTCGCGCCGGAAAATCAATAACATGTTGCCATACTCCCTCTCCTCTCGAAGGCAGCGAAGCTTGTTTGCTGTAGCTAGACACTTATAGCTACCCTTACTACATAGTTTCGTACAAGATTGGCAGTGCATATTTCAATGCGACGAATGTGACGATGCTGGTTGCTAACCAGCCGTATTTCATTTGGCGATTGAAATATTTGAAATCTCCTCTAATCTATACTAGTGTATAAAACGGAAGCGTTTGTTTGTTTGTTTGAACGCGCTAATCTCTGGAACTACAAGTCGGATTTGAAAAATTATTTTTCTATATGATAGCCACATTCATGAGGAAGGTTATAGGCTATCAAACATTACTATTCTCAACGCGGATGCAACCACAGGGCACAGCTAGTATTCTATAAAAATGTTGACGCTTTCAATGAGTCTTTTATGCCGTAGATACAAAATTCAATTGAATTAAGTATATGTGATTGGCCCACCTATACCGTGTTATAAGTAAATTTCCATCCTTCGTTTATGCCATTTCCATGGTACAACCAGTATACCATCGAAATCAAAAACTCAAAAACCTGGCCCGGCAAAATTTTTTTTGGTTAATATTGTGATGTACGTGATACAAAATGCCCATCCCTAGTATAGTAAAATTAATGAGTGTATAACACCAATATAAAGCATTCTTACCTCAGCATTGGGATAAGCATTTGGTCCTCCGTTCTTGATACATTTTTCTTTAAAGACTTCTTTAGATTTATTCTTGATCTCTTCAACTTGCTTTTCATCCACTTTGCCCTGAAGCTCTGGTGGCAAGGAGGCAATGGCATCCGAAAGAGAAGACTCTGTTTGAGCCAGTGCTGTGCCTTATAAAGAATAAATTAAGTTATTTATTGTATACTTTATTATAGGTGGTACCTTAAACTTATTGGTAAAACACACTTAATGTTATATGCTTTTCCTACCAGTCACCAGTTGTAACACCAACATATATTTAGAAAACATTTTCTATGAAATCAAAAATTCAGCAGAAGAAATAGGAGTTTGTAAGCAATATAATATGAATTGTGGGTATATTGTACAATAATCAACATTTATTTTAGACATGGTAATAAAATACTGAAACAACTTGAACTCCACCAATGAAAATTTCCCAACTTTCTGTGTTTTGAACATAAAAGGTACCAATTTTTCTTAGATGGAGACATAGTGTTACAGAAACTAGGTATTTAACAACATGTATGAGGACAACATAAATTTAAAATTGTAGTAATATTCTATTAACTCCTACAAATATTATCTAAGTTCTCATGTACAAAATCTCATATCTGTGTGTGCCTATTGACAAAAAAGTAATTAATATTCATTAAATTATCTATGCGCTATCGGTGACTTGAGTAAATAAAGCAACGCAAAAGAATACTCAGGCTACTCAATAATAGGGTATCAAAGTTGCTGAAAAGCTAAATGGACATTAAATGGATTTCAGTTTACAATCAACCTTATCAGTAAAAACTTTAAAAATTAAATTAAATTAAGAATTTAATACTCTAAAAGATTTATTGCTGCATCCAAATCTTCCGATGAATCAAATGATGCCTCGTCTCGTGCATAAAGTACTCGTTATTCGGAATAACTTATTCCTCACAAAAATCGGTCAATTAAACAAACAGACAGTAGATACAAGTGGACACTGACCCCCTTTCTATAATTTTTCAAGTTAAAGCAGAAATAAAGACATTTTAAAATCATTTTACTTACCCACAAAAATAGCGACTAAAATGTACTTCAGAGCCATTTCGTTTATATAATTGCAAAATATTTGATTGTAGATAGAAACAAGTAACGACCACGGAAATTACAAGAACGTAAATCGGTATTAAACACACTGTAGGAAGTTAATCAGACTATTTACCGCAAAAATAACTATTATAAAGAGCGGACTTCAGCGGACCACAAATCAACCACTTATCTCTCTCACGTCAAACGCCAAACTGACTGAATGACAATGACTGAGACTGACTGATGAGTGAATATCCTGTGCTGACTGACTAAAGTGACTAATTGTCTAAGAGGGACTGACTGAATCCAAAGACTGAATCTGAATGACTGAATAAAATATTTAAATTTTGAGCTAAATACATAACAATAAAGATAATCTATTTTGTTATGTACTATCCAAAGAAGCGCTATTCAAAGTTTTTCATAAAAAATATTAGCAATTGAAACTAAGCAAAAATTAATTTTTGTTATACCATAGATTTATTTATACAAATAAACATAAATATAAATCTATGCAAATAAACCTATGGTAAAAAAACAGTGATTACACTGATTACCTACCCTACCATTGTCATTTTGATTAGGTATATCAAATTGATATCACATTGTGATCTGTGTCACAGACATAGGTACTAAGGGTCACCTAAACTTTATCGATTGAATAATTATATTATAAATTTTAAGTGTATTTTACCATGTTGTTCGTACAGTGTACCATGTAAAAGGCTAAAAATAAGCATATTAAGCGTCCATGAGACGCAATTTTTCCCAATAACAAAAATTAATAGTCATGGAGTCAGCGTTTGCACAAGGTGATCTAGGAATTGAACAATATACAAGAAAAAAGGAGGCAACAAAATTTCAAAAAGATCTTTTTCGTCAATCAGTACATACTGATACATTACAGTCATTTTATAGCACAACCAACCCCATTAAAAGTATTTTAAATCATAAGAATAAAAGGAAAAAAGTTTTGTCAGATATTTCCCACCGTAATGACGAACAGAATAAGAATTATAAAGATCGAAATAAAAATAAAACTTGGGAATCAATAACGAAGCTTTATGGAGATAATGGTACTACAGAAGTATGGTTACATGCGGAAAACCGCGGAGCTAAAGTTCATAAAGGAAAGTATAAAACTAGAAAACGTAATAATGATGCTGATATAAATAGAGATACTGTTTATATTAAAAATAGAAAAAAGAGAGGCAAAAGTAATTTTGAGATACGAAATAACAATCAACATACTTATAAAAACAATGTTTTAGTGAATCCCAATCACAATACTCATGATAACTCTGTCATCAGTTTATTCCGTTATAATAAAAATAATAAGGAAAACGTTTCAAAACACAAAGAAGATCTTCAAAATTACAATAAAAGTCTTAGTGATCACAAAACAAAACCGTTAGATACTAAGTGCACTGAAAGACCTTGGGTCCAGGCGAAAGTGGAAAATAAAGGCTTCTTTTATAGGTATGACGCTAAAAAGAAAGATCCGGAATTGTCTGCAAACGAATGCCGAAATGTAACTTCTTTGAGGCTTCACAAAGCTGTAAAAATAAAAGACAGGATATTATGTTTATGTCAGAAATATTCACAAAAAATCTTTAATACAAAACCATCATCGATCAATCGTCATAAATACGATTTTACTAGCAATCGGAATAAAGATAACATTATTGATGGATTTGATAACACATGTGGTAAATATACAAAGACAAATATGAATGCAATAGAGCTCCGGAAGCCAGACAGAGCAATATCAAAAAATAATATACAGTCTCCGCAAAAGCAGAATTCAAGCAACAATAAGCATAACTTAAATATCATTAAGCTACAATATAAAAATAAACAATCTAAGGAGCCATTTTTTGAGGTCCAGGTCAATCCTCGAGATATGTGCGTGTTAAATCCTAAAGAAATAAGAGAAAATATTTTAAAGTATGGAAAACGTGGAAAACAAGAACTTAAATGTATATGTCCCTCGAGAGGAAATCTTATTGAGTACGGAGACACTACTAGCCATAAACAAGGTTTCAAAATTAGAAGCAAGCAACAAAATAATACCAAGATAACCCCAAACCAAAAAATCAATAAACCATTATTAGAGGTAAAATTAGATATGGACAAAATGTGCGTTGTAAACCCTAAAGAAATAGAAGAAAAAATTATGAATAGGAAATCTGTGGGCGAAATATGTTCTTCAAGAGTCTGCAGAAAAGGTGCTACAAAACATAAGGCTTCAAATGTGTGTAAGTGCATAATTAGAAAAAAATAAATAAGAAATAACATATGTAATTATGTAATTTATAATCGAAGGATAAGCCTGTCGTTAAGCCTGGTCGAAGGCGCTTTGGGCGGTTTGACAACATCCGACACGGGTTGACCACTAACCCGTATCTTCACCAATCCGCATTTGAGCAGTGCGATAGAGTATGCACCAGACCTTCCCGGGTAGTGGAGAACCCATGCTCGGCAGTGGGACATAAAAAAGGGTTGAATTCAATAACAGTAATAATAATATCAAACAATATTCCTGACCTTATATAAAGATAATAATAGAGATGAAATAAAACGTACAAATTTATTTTTAGCCAATGTAAAACATAGAAATAAAATCTCTAAGACACGCAAAATGGAACACGGCAAGTATTCATTAGCACACGCTTGCAAATGTCGTATTTATGATGAAAGAAAGAAATCAAAGCAATCGAAATATAACAAAGATAATAGGAAAAATAACATGTCATTGAAAATCAGAAATAAAAAATATAGCCAACGTCAATTTCATATAAATATGAAATGCAAAGCCAAGCTGGACAAGAAAAGAAAAAAAAAAGCCGCTAAAATAAGACTGAAAAAAATAAAGCAATTGAGAAAGAAAATTAAAGAAGAGTCATTAGATACGAATAACGGCACTGCGTTTTTACTAGGAATATTTAAAATTGCTCTACGATCCTTTGTTTTTGTCATTTCTATAATTAACACCGTTATAAGAGATCCAAAAAGAAGTTATCAATATCTGATGGATTATGAACGAAAGAGAAAAGCCAAGAAAAGACGAATTAGAAAAAGTGATCGACAAGCTTTAACTAGTTGTCGACGTAATATGCTTTTGATGACATCACCACGAACTCCATGTCTTTGGGTGTATCACATCTGCCCGAATTTTTATCGCCAGTACTTAAATCTACTATCATTTATGCGAAACGTCTGTGATATACTAATGTTTTTTGCTGCGTTTATATGCTGGATGCCCTGTATCGTTTCGTTTGAGCTTTGTCGCGCTGTAATTTGTTGTTTCATTTGAACTACATACATTGTTTGGTCTATAATTAAAATACTATTATGTAATATGTTTATGATAATGTTTTAAATTTTATGGCAAAATAGTTAACAAGAATTAGGTGTATTTTAAACTGCTATTCACGGAGCTTCCGGTTCACAGACAAATTATTATTATAGGTGCAGGCTACCTTCATAATTTCGAAAAATCGTGTAGGTATAACGATAGAAAATTGCTAAGTTTTTTCTCCGTTAGTTGAATAATTATTCGTGACATTGCGGTCGGTACAACTTTCATCCTAAAAACAAATACCTACCTAGTACGTACCTACTAACCCTCTCTTATTTTATCAGCTCATTTAATACTTACATTAATGAGGTATTTTATTAACTCATTGAACTCCCGTATGAGGTACGTGAAACCTCACAATAGGTGACTGACTAATGTGTGTGAAATATGCAGTTTTTCCGGACTTCCCCTTGTACTACTACCAGTACCTACTATGATACCGACCTTAAACTGCTACTTATGAAGGAAAAAAGTAGAACAATTTTTTAGTGAGCTATTATTACCTTTTATTAGTTAAGTATCATTATTAACAAGAAGCCCCGCAATCCCGGACGCTGATACTACCTTTATATTATTAGTTTAATTTTAATCATTACTCCAATAATGGAGTAAATAGATACCTACCTACTCTTACTATAGGTACTATCTTTGTAGCTATACTCTGTCTACACTCTTTAGTGTCATCCTTTTTCTACTATGATCTTTGATCGTTGACAATAAATAATTTGATATAAATTTGATATTTTTGAAATTTTGATTTTGATATAATTGTTCGTCATCGTCTTTATCAAGTCTTTATCATTCACGTATTACCTATATAAACTTGTTTACGAACTTTACTGACCTACTTTAAAATATAATATATTATGCAATTTAATAATGTGGTGTGATATTTTAAGGATATATTACTTTCAAATCAAATTCCCGCTCAAATAAGAGTAACGAAGGACGAAAGTAGGTATTACTTATTTTTGTTTATGCGTGTTCCTACATAATTATATCAGTGGATGCAACCCAAATAAATTTTTTAATGATATTAGGTAGGTACATATTGACCAACAACTTTTCATTCTTATAATTTTCTTCTTTAATCTATCATCATGTAATTTTTCTTTACAGAACAACTATCTAAAATGTGTCGAGTGGTGCATGCGGTGTTATCGACCGTAGTATGCGGAATTCAAATGCTTGTCCGGGTCTTCATGACCGTAATGCTGATGATAGAGAATATTATACGGATGATCCTGCAAACTTTGTACAATTTCATATCGTTCATGCTGCAAGTGTTTTCGCTAATTCCAATATGTGTGGTGTTTTTGCTTACCTCGAAACTCAAGTTATGCATGTGTGGAGGTGGCGGGCCCTGTCCTGCGAGAGGCGGTGCGTGTGATTGTGTCATGTCAGCTTTGACCATCATTATACTATTCTTTATATTCAGAGCCACTGGTGTCCTAGACAAGATATTCTCAAGTATGGGCTACGCTAAGGCGCAACCACCAATGCTTGCCAGGTTCGTGCCAGCGCGAGGAGACATTGCGGATTATTCAAGAAACGATACTGATTATACGGACTACTCATTTACTACAATGGAACAAATGATAGAGGAAATTACTTATGAACTAACCGTTCCCACATTTACTAGTACAGAAATAAACGTTACTGCTTTGGATGATATGGCAAAAGCTATTTCTGATAAAGAAAAAACTACAACTTTTGTTAACGTAAAAGTAAATACTTCACGTAAAGTAAAAACAACTACTTTGGATAGAGTGAAGGCCACCTCTTTTGATATTGGAGAAACCAACACTTATTTAACAAAATTGGCCGACAATTTGACGACCATCATATACGAAATGTTGTAAACAGGTAGGTACATAGTTTGAAAGAAAATAAACATTAAATTTAATACGTGGTATTCTGTAAAAAAATTTTTGTAGACTCAACCTTCTCATTATTTTTAACCAAAATATCATTAATGTAGAACAATTGCTTATTGGACATCAATGTCTTACCAAAAAGACACCCTCTAATTAATAGCCTTTTTGTTTAAACAAAAATTGTAGCCTTTTTTTGGCCCTGCGCGTCCCCCCGTTAAGCTTATTTTTACTACGAATTGAAAACTTCCCTTTGCTTCAACTAACAGCTTTATTTAACGATGGTATGGCTTCTTTAAATTTTAAACTAATTTTGTAAATAAGTACCTAAGAAATGTTGATTCTACTTATAGTGTAGTTTAGGTGTTAGGTATTTGGAAATTTCACGAAAAAACAAACAATATGTATGTACTTTGTTAACATTTAATTTAGTTGCCACACGACAATTTAATAAATAAGCTTTGTTAAATTAAGGAACAATGTTCATTATGTCGCAAAAATAATAAAACATAGGTGCACAAACATCATTATTGGTATGTGATGTTTTATCTCTTTCGCTGTGATATTGTGCAAATGTGTTAGAGCGAGAGGAATATATCCAGGTGCCTACAGCTTATAAGCTTGGCGCATCATAAGATCGAAGTAACAATCATTGTCAATGGACACGCTGAGCCCACTGTAGTAATTCATGAACTCTTCAAGAGTTACCTGTAACAAAAGAAATTAAAGCTTAGAAAAAAAGCATATAATATACGGTCAGTTAGAAAAATAGTCTATAAAGGCTCGTACTGAGCTGCACTACCTGTGACTGAGTCAAACACCATGTTAGAATTTATCACGGCGTTTGGCCACACATACCATCTTCCTGGAGCTACTATATGGATTTTTTTAAGTGGTGACCGCCGCCTATGGACACAGGCAACACCAGGGGAACCACCAATGCGTTGCTGGCTTTGGAGGAGAGCTCTTAGGCTTGGCTTAGGCGAACGAAGTCGAAGGCATAAGCTAGCAAAAAATAAAAAAATTACCTTCCCATCTACATTTCCCTCACTTTCAAAGTTTTCGAGGAACCTCTTCAGTATAACATCAGCTGTCTCCTCGCCACTCATATATCTGAAAAAACAATTTGAACATCATGAGAATAAATTCTTGTCTTCTTTTATCTTTTCAAAGGTCTTGTACAGAACTGTGCAGCGTTATGACATTTGTTGGTTCTGTTGTCAGTAACTACAATTTGATTACAGGGCAACACTAGTTAGTTAAAAGTTTCCAAATATTGCCACACACACTCACTGACGCGACTCATTAACGCCCCAACTTTTGGGGTCCCCAACTAACATTACATGGTTATAATAAGGCCATCTTACCTAGGATGAGAAGTGACTGCGTATACATTTCGTATATCTTCAACTGTGATGACACCATCGCCTGTCTTATCCAATTTCTTGAATGCCTGCTCGACAATAGCCTTGCGAGATTCAGACATATTCGGCTGAAATATGCAACACGAGAATTTAATAAACCCTGACTACGAGAAAAATTTTACACTTAAAATTACTCCCCCCCAACTCCCCCCATATCATACATTTCCTACATATTGTTGATAGTATAGGTTGTCTCTTTTATCAAAGCTTAAAAAGTGCTCGATAAATAGTTACCGACATTGTTCATTTTCTTAGAAGGTATGATACCGATTTATTTCTGTATATTTTTGGACGCCCTGTAACAATAATGAAGTTGATTCTTTATTGTCATTTTAATGTCCCTTATACAAATACTTACACGTATCTGTCGCAGGAACTCGTCAAGACTGACGGAGCCGCTTTTGTCAGTATCGAATTTTTGAAACAACTCTTCAGCGTCCTGTAACGAAAAGCATTATCTATTGAAACAGATGTCACAAGTTGTTAATAGGTAGGTATAATAAAATCAAAAACAGAAATGGTTTTTTAAAGTGGCATAGCGGGCAAATTTAAATTGATAAGTCTATAAGACTGTGTTATAGTACATACTCGTATTGCCTAATAGCGACAATTTAAATTTCGGCAACTACACCTTTGGGTTGGATTAATTGATTTAAGAACTTCGCCAACATAATATATGTCCATAAACAGTAGGTACACGTACTTACACAAAATTCTAATTAAAATTATCATCATCTTAATTTATTGTAATACCTCGTGACTGAGCTCTAAGCCCGTTTCCTTAATACCAGTAAAGAATTCCTCCTTATTCAATTGCTTGCTTCCATCGTCGTCCATTGCGCGGAAGATTCTGGAAAAGCCAACATATAAATACCAATAAAGAATTATTTTTAAAAACAAACGCATCGTAACGCATTACAAGACCCCGATCATTACATAACATCCGACACGGGTTGGTCAATAGCCCGTATCTCCACCAATCCGCATTGGAGCAGCGTGGTAAGTGTGCTTCAGGCCTTCCCCGGTTGTGGGATGGTCCCGTACCCAGCAGTGGAACATAAAATGGGTTGAAGGCAACCAACCTGCCCAGACCCAGGATGCCAGAAGCACCGCGCGACAGACACAGCAGCCTTAGCTTCTCCAGCGGGTCCGAGGTTTGGGCCAGAGCTCGTTGACTCTTCTGTATCAGCTCTTCCTCCACCCGCGACGTCGCCGATTGTGGACGGTGCCATGCTACTGTAAACAGAATAAGAGAAGTTGTGACCATTATGCGTGTAGTAGTGAAGTAGTGACCATTAATCGAATTAACATCTATGGTAGCTACCACGTTATTCTAGTCTCCAAGGTCACCAAGAACCATGTAGAGGTTTTTAAACCCTGACATCGCAAGGAGACCGGTAACCCTATAGGCAGACTCGCAAAATTTGATTTGTAGGTCTTAATTTAATTATCTACTCTGGTAATGGTCCATTCAATATTGTATATTGTGACATGAATATGTTCTGAACACAAAAAACCGAACCTTTGGCCTATGGCCATACAAATGGGCCTTACAAAATAAAATTTAGAGTTACCTTAAGTAAATGCGTCACAAATGACACAACCTCACATCACAAGTAACGAAATGTGCCACATAGAATTACATATTAATTTTAATAATAAAGTTATACCTAATTAAATTCATAATCAGCCTACAGCTAGGTATAAAATATCGCGATAAGATGGTTGTCTAACGTCCTTCAAAAGGGATGGAAATCGAATCGCTAGTTGGAAAATGGTTAACTTTTATAGGTACACGTAAACAAAACACGCGACCGGTTACCTTCGAAAGTCTAAACAATTAATTGACCCAATTCCACTTTGCAATTACTAGGTTCTTCGTGAATTCATGGAACACTTTACTATTTAGTAAATTTTTGTTATTTTTTAACCGATTTCAAAAAAGGAGGTTCTCAATTCAACTAGGTACCTATTTTTAACGTTTGTTACCTCACAACTATCGACTGGGTAAAAGGATTTTGATAATTCTTTTTTTATTTGAAAGCTGGTGCTTCCCGTTGGGTCCCATTTCAATCAGGGCCGGTTCTGACAATGGCGTCATGAGAAAACCATATAATAATATGCCTACTTTAGTTTCAAATTTTGCAAATTTGCTATATGAGTTTTTAACAAAATTTAAACTCGGTTTTTTCGTAACGCGTATAAAATTACAGACCTATATTATCAAAACCCTCCGCAATATTAAAAACTCAACCTAAATTACCGTTCGTAAAGAACTTCGTATAGGTAAATCCTTGAAGTCGCTATTTTATCAGTTTAGATATTCACACGTGGGTCGAAGGACACAGTAGTCGCAGTGCCAGTTACAAGCGACGCCAATCGATACAAAACTCATCCGCTTAGTAATAAATCAGTAATTCAACAATAGCCCCATAAGTACTTACACTTTAATGAGAAATAATTATGTACCTACCTATTTTATTGCTTTCAAAAATTGTTTGCTTTTAGAACAATTTTGTGTGAAATAAACTTGCATGCAACTTGTATTGACAATAATTATATTCAAAATCGTGTAGCATGGTATGTATCTACCTACCAAAATACCTACTTGGGGAACACGAAAAATTATTTTTATTGTTTCTCTCAAAACTCAGCAGCGCATTGTTGACTTCTGCGTAATCACCTAGAGACTTTTATAATTAAAACAGCTAAAATTGATTTAAATCAAAAATGTAGTCAAAAATCTGCGCAATGTCGTACCTACAATACCTATCAAGGGCCAGTGATAATTACCTATATTTTGCTATTGATTTGGCCGAAATACAACATCCCTATTAGTAAGGAGTGTCCTGAGTGTGCTCCACAATCCATGAGATTTATAGATTTGGCCTGCATTAACATCTAATAATACCTATATACCTACCTAGTTCATTTTTATATAAAATTGTCAATAGGGTAAATCATCTTGCATCATTGTATAGCAAAAGAATCATTAACTAGTTTTAAGATATTTTATCTGTGACAGTGATGAACAGACAATATGCAAATTTATATAATTCTATCTCTATTTATAACACACTTAATACATTTTATTCCTAATAAGTAGCAACACATCCACACCTCGTAAGGGACTTGTCTGTCTCCCACTTCTCTCAGTAAGAGAACTATAAACTCTAAAAGGCCATAATAAGGACCACACTGGCAAAGTGCAAGTTGGTGAACTTCAAATGCCATTTGGAAACTTCTAAGGAGAACTCTTAGGCATGCAAGTTTTGCCACACCGTTTTCATTTACCATTACAGCCCACTTGACTAGGATTTGAACCAAGTAAACCGATTTAAGTAAACAACAAGCCCTATTAATAACCACTAAGCTATCATCATACTATTACTTGCATAATACATAATAATATATTGACTAATAAGCATGTTATATTTATATCACAGAATGTGCCTTTTGTTTTTACTACTTTCATGACACACAGAACCTTCTGCTGCACACATAGGACCTTGGTGTGACCATTTCAAATAAGATTTCTTGAATTTAAAATGTCAGCGACAGCAGTGTGGGCGGTCAAAAACAAACATATTAATGTATAAAAGACGAATCAAAACGGCCCATACTAACAACACCGAATGTAAGTCGAAATAAAGAACTAATTTTAAAATTTTGGCGAACTAGTGTGAGGACCCGACCCTCAAGCAGCCGACGGACACTATATTTAACAACCTATAATTACATTAGTTAATGTAGTGAGTAACAATCGAGATGGCACGATTTAAATGATAAATCCCGACTTCAAGTTTCTTAAATTGTCTATCAAAATGGATGCCGGCTACAAGAAATAAAATTGAGGCTTGACATGATAAGAAAAAACAACCCCCGTCATTGTGAAGAAAAACAGGTATCAAAAATATGAATATAAGCGTGTTAAAAAGTAGATTAATATAATTTGAATCATTGAGTTAATCAAAAACTTATAAACACTGGCTGTCATTTTAAAATACTTTAGTACTTACTGTTTGAGGCTGTTTTCGGTTTGCTAAGATACATTTTTCATATTTAAATCATTTCTCAACACGACACAAAATTAACAATAAAGGACGTCAATAATAAAATAAGACCGTTCTATAGTTTCACTTAAGTTTTTATTACACACGTACTACACGCTCAAGGCACACGGCATGACTGAGTTAGTGAATGAAATTAATTTAAGTGAAACTGAACTGACTGAATGGCTGACTTGAGTCTAGTGAACGTTAGACACTGACAGTGACTACTGACTACTGGCGCTGGCTGAAAGAAGTGGCTGAAGTGCTGAATGACTAGCTGACTGATTCCATAGATAGATAATAGATAAAGATGACACTACATACACGCTCCTCCATAGTATAGTATTGCTTGATTGGAGCAGGGTTGCTAACAGTAAATTCAAATGTAGGTCTAAATCTCTTGTTTCCGTGGATTAAAATTAGTTTTTCCGTTAACATAATCCGTTAAATAAAAGACGCAATTTAAAAATTTTAGAAAGAATTATACGACGAACATGACTGCCACGGAATAAACTATTATTTAATTAATCTGAGCCCGCGATTGTATGTTATATTATATAGAAAGACTGTGAAAGTCAAAACCATACATAGGTAAATTAATAGGTACATAAACGCGTATTATGTATAGAGTTCACAGCACTGTAAACGGTGTGTAATGGCTGTAAGTACTAAGTGTTACATTTCACATAACTTACTGCGCCTTGCATGTTGATAATAATTGAACGCTTGTCAGCACGCGAGGTTTTATAATATTGTTTTATTCGTTAGAGCTCCTTTACACTAGCAATTTTGCAGCGTACCTTTACAACTATTGTATAATTATAAGTCACTATTGTTTGAAAAAGTTTATTGTAAATTATTATGTATGTTTTTTATTCTAATACTTCCATTCCATGGGGCTCGTTGGAATACAGTTAGAAAAACATGTAAAGAATAGCGGATCTAGGTACTTTCATGTTATGTATATTTATGACTGCTTCTGTCATAGATACGAGGAAGCACCCGCATCGTATTTGGCTTGGCAAGAATTGAAAAAAAAAAATTAAAATTTTTTTAAGTAATGGGTCGCTGACGGTACGATACAAAGCAAAAACACCAATATTAAATTTACGTCTACTTCTTTACTAGAATCGAGTGATTGAAGAAACGCGAATATTATATGTATCACCTCAT
>DWQK01000856.1:0-18117 GCA_018231225.1 Noctuana stator
TGTGCATTTAGTTCATAAGAGTATATTACAATGTAACTACTTTAAGTGTTGTAATGTAACAGTCGTTGGTAGACCAAGTAAATAAATAAATAAATAGAGTTAAATTGACTGAATCTATATCGTGCGTTTTAGAAAAGTATGGTGCAGTAATCTAGCAAGGATAATTTAAAACAGTTTTCCAGAGCCCTAGAGTTCTCAACTCTTACTATTGAGCGTGGTAAGCGCAGCTTGTAGCTCGACGCCGATCCACGCGTTGAGTGCTTACAATGAGAACCCTTCTTTTAGGGACTGATATCGCGGTCACTATGCGTTTTTTTCAAAATTTGTTCGATCGATGATATAATTCCCTTACAAAGTCTCTGGTTATAGTATTCACCGCTCTTGTTTTATATCTAACACTCTCTATGAATGCTATTTGGCTTTGGAATACTCTCTCGGACGACGTGAATACGTGAAGAAAACTTCATTTAAGAATAACGTTTAACTTTATTATATGTATTTATGAAATACTGTTAACCGGGTAAGGCCAGATGACCCTTAATGTTAAATATTTTTCCAGCAAGTAAGAGATATATAATTCTAGAACCCTTAGCCTAATGAGCGTGGCGTTGCAGGCATTCGGAGCACGAGCTCGCGACTTTACTGCAAGAATCAGGACTTAAATGCGGTCATTTTATTGGTTACAAAAATGTAATAAAATGTACCAACCCGTACAAGTTATATCTAGATTATCTACAAGTTCTACTGCAAAACAAAAAACATCATAAAACAATTGCCAATAATCATGTACCTATCTTAATTAATTTAGTTATGTTTTTTTAACCCAGAGTCCATTCCGGTTATTAATGAGCGTAGCAGGCGTAACAGGAACGTTAATGTTGCTCATCTCGCTAAGCATGGGCCTGACGTCCATGAGAGTCGTAAGGAGGAAGATTTACAACGCGTTTTGGTACACACATCAACTGTATCTGCCGTTCATGGTGTTGCTGATGATTCATCCGCTGAGGTAAGACAAGAGTATTTTTCAAGTGTCGAGGATCTGTCGTCACAGGTTGACTTTTTGCAGATGATATAACGCTGCTGATGTGTTTCTTGATTTGTTTTAGCGGTGCTCTGAAGGAAGAAGTGTTAGATGAACAGCATCTCCGCTACAATTCTAGTCAGATCGAGTCATGGGCAAATGATTCTATTCAATATGCACCGCAATTTGTTCCGATCAAATCTAAGGTAAACTATTAATGAGCTACCAGTTGCTAAAAGGCTAAACAAAACCTTATTCAAGGAACACGTATGTTAACTTAACTACTATATGAAATCAATTTGAGATTTTAAAACATGGCTTTTGAAATCCTAAGATCCCTAATAAAAACTTAACGCTTCGCTTCACACTCACAGCCCCATACTAGGATTCCTTGAGTCTTCGACATATACAGAGGCAATTACACGAACACCCAGATAAGGAAGAGAAATTTAAATTCATCATTATAATTTCGGCCCCGCCGGTAATCAAACCCAGGACCCTTCGAATGGTAGACCAGCATGGATAACCGGAGACGATTCGATAAACAAAACTTGGTTGAAGGATTCCTTTGAGTAGCTTCAATCATTAATG
This sequence comes from Noctuana stator, assembly GCA_018231225.1. Taxonomy (NCBI): domain Eukaryota; kingdom Metazoa; phylum Arthropoda; class Insecta; order Lepidoptera; family Hesperiidae; genus Noctuana; species Noctuana stator. The sequence goes on from DWQK01000856.1 coordinate 1,613, forward strand.
GAATAAATGAAGCATTGATGGCTTAACAGTAACTCATTTAGCGGCAGACACTGGGATTCAAAGGAAGGGAGTTCTTAACAATAGTGGGAGCGTCTACGGAGATAATTGGACTTCGCACAGATCGAGATCGAGACTAATGAATGACATTATATGCATTTAAGTACTGATCATTTCTGCAGTGAATATGCGATACATTAGGATCAGTAATTGTGTGCCTGCTCCAATTTAACTTAATTCGGTACTTTCACTTGAATTTAAAGTGATATGTTAAGAATTTGTTTTTGATTTGTATGGTCTTAAGACTATAATTTCTTGTCTCAATGTAGTCCAATAAGATTTATGTTAATTAAACAAAAGAAAGAGAAGAAGTTACTAAGAGCAGAAGTTTCCACTCGAAGGGTATTCTAGGGATGAGTTCAAACAGAAATGGGATAAAGCTATCAGTTCTTTTCGCGGTTACGTAAAACCTAAATTGACCAATCAGATAGATAGAAACACCAATGAGAAACAAAAGTTCTCTGAATGGATTTGGTTGTTCAATAAGTGTCTGGTTTTATATAGTTAAGAACACGCCTATTTATTCTTTTTCTTGATAAGCATTTGCCTAAACTGACAGCATCGTGATCAGTAACAGCCAATAGCAATGAATGATTGTAAAGCATTTCCCATGGCCGTGAATCCATCCACATATTACCATACAATAGCTTGACGATATATTCTTCTAAATAAAGCGAGGTGAAGGTCATTTAAAATAGATCAGTTTATGGGAACGGCCGACATGGGACGCTTGATGATTTTTATTGGTAAACACTGTTACTAATTTGGAATGAACGATACCATAATTCCAATAATCAATGAAATCAATAAACATAATATCGATAACGTTCCTACCGTTCATTCCATCTAATGGCTCTGTTCGAATTGAGGTCTTTTTTATATTTAGCAAAAATAAAATATATTTTGTAATTTTGTTAGATTATAGCTATAGAAAGATTAATAATAATAATGCTTTCAGACTTGGTTGTGGATGGCGGTGCCACTGACTTGTTTTTTCGTCGATCTGCTTTGGAGGATCTTATCCAGGAATCGAGCATCTGTTCATATAATAAACGTAAGTGTAATGTAGATGTTAAATAAAAAGTGAAAAGGGTATTACTTTTTTGCTTGGTTTTACAATCGTTTGGTAACATTTACTAAAGCATTCAGATGTGGTCTCTCAAAGGGCATGGACGCATTCTCATAATTAAGGTTTTTTCTACCAAAACGGTGTACCTATAATATCGTCCAACATTCCTTGAGGTTTCAGTTATAAATAACCTAACCTAACCTAACCATCCATCGTATCGGAGGCCGATCTTGCTGCTTTTGCGGAGACATGTTCACCATTCACGAAATTTTATTCCCCATCGAAATTAAAATAATCTGTATAAATAACAAATTATTAACTATGCAGTATAACGTTAGTCTGATAGGGTGCACACGTGACAGCTAAGCATGTGTGACTCTTAGAGCAATTTAATTAAAGCATACATGCATTCATTCTAATGGAGCCATTAATCACATCAAAGTGCCGTAAGTGTGATATATTCGTATCCCATATTCAATGTCAAGCGTAAAATCACATTAAAGTCCTAATGGATTACCTAATTGATGGTTACGTGGCTTTGTAATTAAATCATCTATTGAATGTGACTTTATATTAGTAACTTTTTTTATCATAATAATATAGTATTGTTTTTATGAAAAATCAAGAGGTGATTGAGAGACATTCAAAACAAGTAGGTACGATAATTTGGAAATTTAAAAAAATTTACTATTAGTTTTACAAACTGTTAGTTATGTATTTTTTAGTCCCAAAATTTGATTTTTAGTGTGCATAAAGAAAAAATACTATAATATTGGAAAACGATTCATTAATCCCAAATTGGATGGGTTTAGTAGTAACTAGGAGTTCCATCAGCAGCCTTCATGCTCCTGCATCGGACTCCTCGAAACAAATCATGTGAATCCAAACTCGGGGGCTTACTTCTCTTAATAGTAACCACTCAAGAGTTCCACATCCACCTCTTCACACCACATTATTCCAAATTATTGTATCGTCATTTGTCTTTTTTGTGCAAAATTTCAAATAATTCCGACTTTTAAAACTGTATCTCTATCCCTATCAAACTCTATCAAATCTAAAGGACACAACGCGTTGCATAATTGTTTATATAAATTAACGTAATCTGGTGACTTCACCAACGACCCGTGAGGCGATTATGCAAATAAGTTAAACCGTTATTGGCCCAAATCGTGCTGAGCCAGCTTCAGTTTGGCGTTAATTAAAACCATTTTCATGCAATTAAAATTTAATGAGCTGCATTGTTGCTCGTAGTAGATTTTTACCGCCCGCAAAAAGTAGGAGGTTCTATTAAAAAAAGTATTTTATGATACTTTTGTTTATGGCACTGCAGGTGAAACCCTGGAAATCAATGAGTTATTTTTGTCCATCCAGGTAACTCACATGCCAGGCAAGACACTGAGCGTAACTCTGAGCTGTCCTCATGAGCAGTTCATGTGTCGCATGGGGCAATACGTGTTGATGCAATGCTTGGACGTCTCAGTCTTGGAGTGGCATCCCTTTACCGTTGTCAAGGTAAAAAACTTCATCATATCACACTCAGCACTCAGATTTTTTTTATTGTTTATGAGTAGCAAATGAGCATGCAGGCCACCTGATGTTAAGTAGTCACTGCAACTCATGGACATCTACGGCCAACCTCAAATAGGAGAGAAGTCCTATCTGAGATCATACGTGAAAGCGTTGCTACCCATGAGTACTAAGATGGTCACCTCAAATATAGTCTGTCGGCAGCAACCCTTCCCCAAACGATTTCGGTGTTAACAAGTACTTGCTACAAGATTGCTTCTCGGTGATTTATTCTGAAAGTACAAGAGCTTGGAGCCTAACATCAATAATTTAAAATTCATTTTCAGATTCCTACGTGCACGCAAAGAGATTTTGTTATTTGGATGAAAGTAAAGGGTGATTGGACACACGCTTTCGAGAATTTATTGGCGGACAAGGGATGCCACAAATTAAGGTAGCGAGTTCAACACCAAAAAAATAAAAATGAAATTTAATGAATTTAGAGGCATACCTACAGTACTTAGTGCTTGCCATTTAACATCAATCGAAATTTTTAACCCCTTCAGAGTGCTCATAGACGGTCCGTTCTCGAGTCCTATGGAAGGAGCTAGCAGGAACGAAGTCTCAATATGCGTGGCCGCCGGAGTTGGGATCACGCCATTTGTTGCCATGTTGCATGACATTTACAGGTAAACCAGTAGAATGAACCTTAAAAAAGAAAAATAAATGCTTTCTGCAATTTTCACAGTCATCTTGTGTTGTGTCAACTAATGATCTTGTTTTAGAAACCCCAGACAACGATTACCTGGAAGGATACACCTCATATGGATTGTGAGAAGAGAACAAGAAATCATATGGCTTGCCGATTTGGCTAATAGAACAATTGCTGAGTTAAGGCATGCAAACAGACCAGACAGGCTTCATTTAGAATTTTACGTGACCAACTCTAAGGGCAATGAACAAAAGAATGTAGCCGATGTTGAACAAAATGCACTAACACACATGGTAGTTGTCGACGAAAAGGGAGAGCTTTCACACATTTTAACAAGAGATGAAAAAGTTGTTGGTGATGAAGAGAAAATGACTCTATTGACGCCTCACATGAAAAGAAATACGTATGTTGATAGCAAAAAGAAAATAGTTAAGGGAACTGATGACAATAATTGTGATATAACTAGACATTACCCGCTGGTGGGGTGCAGGATGAGGCGAGGGAGGCCTCATTGGGACAGAGTTTTCGGATATTGGGTACATTTATACCCGGGGTAAGCCAGATAAAGTTTAATATGTTTGGATATAAGAATATACAGGCAAATCAAAGGAAGCAGCAATTTCAAATTGAGTTACCTTTCTTTCCTTTTGCTTCGCCGATATCGATATTCTGATAGTCGAAAGTTTAAATATTAATGGAATCTTAAGCCATTTAGTCTAATATTTCGTCATAACGTATGTCATAGTTTATAACAATATTCAACATTTTTACAAGAAATAAATTTTTGTTTCAGACATAACTTAAACCTATATTGCTGTGGACCAAAGAAACTAGTGAAATTATTAAGAAGCAAATGCAAATACACTTCAAGCGCAACCAAAACTAAGCTAACCTTCATTCATGAAGCTTTTTCCTAAGCTTTTAGTGTAGATACCTATTCATTGACTGATATTAAAATGTTACGTATTTATTTGTTTTGTGTTATTTTCAACCATTCCATTAATATATTATATTACTAACTTATGCCCGAGACTTAAATTAATTCCCCTTTTCCCTATCCCGTGAGTTTTACAAAAATCTCTTATCCATTGTTTATAAGAAATAAATTAGTTTAGCTCTCTAGGTGGGACTCTATCAACTCAATATATAAATCAATCAATCAATATTAAAGTATGTTCGACTTGTTCCTCATATTAAACGTCGTTAATGTTTTAAAATTATTCGCTATTCTTGTTGGTAATCGTTTAGAAACTTTCATAGTATTTTAAGAATGCATCTTACACAGTAATCATTTCATTAAATCATTGACTTCGAAGCAATTCAATCTGTACCTATATAATTTCTTTGCTAAGTTTCAATAGCTTTTTGATTACCCCTGATCATGTAGAAAATTAAGTCAATATTAATTTGTCATTCAAGTACGTATCTACAATGAAGTTGGACGAACTTATGTTATCCGGAAAAGGATATTTTGCTTTCAATTTAAAGTGTTTATATTATGTGGGATTGTGGCCCGAAGAAATTTCTTCGAAACGTTTATTGTGCTACAAAATATATGCAATTATTTTACATTACACGCCGTTTATTTTTATTATTTTAACCGGTATTGGAACCTACGAAAATAGAAAGGACATAGTCATTCTTATGTCTAATCTCGACAAAACGCTTGTGGCGTATAATTTCGTTCTAAAAATATATTTCTTTGTGCATAAACGTAAGCAAATCAATGATTTAATAAAGGAGATAAAGCAATCAGGAGACATCATTTCTGAACATCGAGAGCGCTTAATGGCAATGCATGTCATAATTATTACAGTTTTGTCTTCAGCTACTGTCGGTGCATTTAGCCTGCTGAGTTTGCTTAAAAGGGAGCTACCAGTCGAAGCCTGGATACCGTTCAATGAAACCAAAAATCAAATGAATTTATTTTTAGGTCTTCAAATTTTGGCGACTTCTTTCATGGTTTGTGTGTGTAGAAATTTTGCTATTCAGGGCATTGTGTGTAGCATTATAATGTATTTTTGCGATCAATTGATTGATGTGCAGAATAGGATTAAATATTTAAAATTAGGACAAGAAAACGAATCGTTTGTCAGAACGGAGTTCAAAAATATAGTGAAGAAACACGTACGATTGATGAGGTAGGTTTTTTTTTTCATATTTTATCACCTACCACATAAAGTCATAATATGATTGTAGGAATTACATATTATGTATATTAAGATTGTAATTAATTTGTCGTTGCAGGTATTCAAAGTCGTTTACAAATATTTTCAAGGAATTCTTCCTAGTTCAAAATCTAGCTGTGACAATTGAACTATGTTTAAACGCGATTATGGTGACGGCTGTAAGTTGAATTTCTATACGTGTCAATTGTAATTACTAACGAGTACCTATACCATGTCAACAGTAAAAATATCTATAGATAATTCAATATCTTAACAACCATATTAATTTTGTTATGAATTTCTCCTAGGTCGGAATGACGGATAAAGTTCTCTTTGCAAGTTTTTTGTCCTACTTATGCTTATGCCTTCTTAACGCCTACATATTCTGTTATTTGGGAAATGAGATAATCATTCAAGTAAGTATTTGGAAAAATATGAAAATCTTACCTACTATTAATGATATTGCAACAAAATTAAATTGCTTAGTCCAGCAATTCTCGTTCGGCGTCGTCTTAACTTTTTTCTTCTTTACTATGATCTGCTGGGAGCTCTAGTTTCATTTGCTGGGAAATCTTATCATTCCATCTAAGACAGAAGACCAGTGCCAGATACGTTTTACCTTATTCCTTTATACAAAAATTTTTTTAGAGTGAAGGCATAGCTACAGCAGCGTTTGAATCGGAGTGGACATCATGGCCAGTCGATTTGCAGAAAAATTTGCTCATAGTTATACGAATGGCGCAAAAACCTCTGAGTTTAAGCGCTGGTGGAATGGCTACTATGTGTATTGAGACATACAGTCAGGTAGGTTAAATTTACGTAAGGAAAGTTAATTATCATATTTGAAGATCTAATAAGAATAATAACAAGAATATTTTATAATTTTAGTTTGTGAATGTACCTAGGTACATTATTTTGTTTTAAATGATATGATCTTACTAGATATCAGTTTAAAATATAATAAATTATGATATTATTATCTTTATTTACAGGCACTCTACAACGCTTACTCTATTTTTGCTGTCTTGAATGATATGGTTGAATAGATCTCGTAATAGCCTGAACAAGGACTCTGTAGCCTTTGATTAACTCTTTGAACCAACCATTACAAAAATTTTGTGTTGAGCCAGTGCACTTACAATTGCTTTTTTGAATTCATAGATATACTTATAGTAAATGTTTTTCATAGTATTATTCATAGAGTAACTTATATAGAGGGCATTGGCATTATTATTCTTGCAATAAATGTGTTGAAGTGACAGCAGAAGCTACCTACTCTTTGACAAATAAATATCACAATAAATTATTTGTAAAATGTTTCGTATGTTTGACTACTAAAATTATTTGTGTTATTTCAAAACATAATCTTATTTCCTATGTCGTCTTGGAGTGAATATTTATCAATGACGCAATTTGATATACAAAGTACGAATGAGAAGAAAAAGAAGAAAAGAAAGAAACGAGAAGCCAAAGCAAAAGTTACAAAGGTCTGTTTGTATTTTCTTTATGGACTAGGTTGGTTAGGTTGTTCTCGTTATTCTATTAATAGGTAGGGATACTAACTTCGTAAGAAGAATATTTTAAAAACCAAATTAGGTAGGTATTCTAGGTATTGTGGCCCTATAGCTTGGTATCATAATACAACTTGCCTGAGGACTTCTACCCCAGAAGCTAGATTCTGGAGTGGGAACTCGAACAAACCGTCCAACCAGTGATCTCGGGTAGGATAACGGTGTGTGTAGCTGCACGCCGTCGAACACAAGGGAAGGCGACTGAGGATTCTGAGGAACAAAATTGTAATTTGGTGTGTTTTATTCAAATATCATAGATAATGGACTGTTAATACACCATGTAGAGATAAGGTTAGCGCAGGCGGGGTGCTCTACGAAACCGTAAACTAACTACGAAACCGAGAAACAGTAGACGATTGAAATGGTCTGCTACCATCAGGTAATGTGTGTGGTATCAGGTACGGTATGTTATAAGAAATTGTGGTATCAACTATAAAGAAAAATACGCGGCTGTTATTGTAATACAGTTGGGGTCGCTCATGTCGCTGTTGTGTCTATGAAACGAGAACAATTTAATTTAGTAGGTATATGTATACACCTAATTACCTACCTAAGCTACTCATAAAGTTGACTTAATTATTACTATAGTACGATATTTTTTACAGAAAAAACATAAATTAGAGCGTCTTCTGAGAATAAAGTGTCCTATATGTTTTGGATCTGAGGAGTCGATGTCTTCAACTATATGTGGACATGTCTTTTGCACAAGCTGCATCAAAAAAACCGTGCTACTCAAACACAGATGCCCAATATGCCGCAAAACTTTACGGGGGAGTAATGCATACCATCGCTTATATTTGGATGATAGTAATATCTGTGAACTAATAAATTAAAAACATCGGTGAATGACAGTCATCGTAAACAGCAAGTTATCATTTACTACCTAGATGCTTATTTACAGTAAAATTCTTATGTGATGTAGCTACATAATATAATATGATGTCTCTATTGTTATACAAATAATTATTTGAATAATAGTTTAAACATTTTTAAATGCTTTTATTTAGTAGTTGATCCCGGCGATCCCGCTCGCATTTATATTTTCTATATTATAAAATATGCATTAGCAACTGGGTCTGACGATGCTTCAGGAGATGGGCAGTCTCTTCAGAAGGGGGGGGGGGAGATCTTTGACCTTCAACCGTCAACCAGAGCCCTTCCCTTACTAGGTATATACCAGTTTATAATAAAATTATGCTGGTAGCCACTAGCCCCCATGCCTTACTCCTCACTCGTCGTACCTAGACTAAGTAGACTACCTAGACCCGTAAATACATAATATAGAAATTTTTTTTTTTTCTCTTCAATGGCATTACGCTATTTGCGCATCGCCAACGACAAAACGGAGGAAACCGGACAGATATAATATAGAAATTTTGATTATAGTGTATTATCTTGTCATTTCAAGTGTCAAAATGAAACTTCATAAAATTTGTTATTTTGTCAATGAAAGTTGAACTCACGATCAAGAATCAAGACACCGTAATACATCTAAGTAGTCTGTGGCTCTGTGGTATGTGGCATCTATATATACAAAAGTACTCTGTGGCAGCACGTTAGTTTAGTATCTCTCCTCATCTCCGAAGGAGTTTAGTATCTCTCCTCATCTCCGAAGGAGTTTAGTATTCTGTGCTCCTCATTCGCTCCTTAGTCTGTGGTGGTGGCGTCTTGTTGCCGGTGTTGCGCGCGCACAGAGACAGAGTACTCGTACATTCTATGTAGTCTGTGGTACTTTTGTTTTGTATCGATCGTCGCGACTCGCGTCCAAGACACTCAAGTGCTAGACTATTGATTGATTATTTATTTTGATGTTAATTAAAATCCTGTGTATAACATATAACTGAAAGACATTGCCAACATAAAATTCGGCTATCTTAAATTGTTTGATCCATTACATTAAATTTTTTAAATTACCCCTTAATAGGTATAATTTTACAACCATGCAATTCTATAATAAAGTGGACAAGGAGTTTATAAAAACCGCTATAAAAACGGATAGAAGGCTCATTGGGTACCCAGATATAAGTACTAAGTTGGACGATCCCGATTTAGTATATCAAAATTATGTTAAAAGTCTGGCACAATTACACTTCGAGCTGAAGGCGGTCAGTCATGTAAGCTACTCCATACTATTTTTATTTTTAAACTAAATTGTTGCTGGTTGGCAATAATGGCAATTATGTTGCAATGTGGTGAGATTCTACGTTTATAATGATAGTCATCATAGTGATAGTAGCTGGGGAGCCCATGGTGCTATTGTAGCGGCCATTATAGCGTGCCGCTAGAATAGATGTGGATTTATTGGAGCATAGTGGTGACATGGTGTGTTCTTTGTATCAAGAAAGCATCCGATTAGAAAGATTTTCCTAAATTCTACACCTAAGGGGGTGAAAAACAGGGCAAAATTTGTATGGGAGACCATGAGTCCTTTGTTTAATTTACTATATTTTTGATTTTTAGGGTCTGATTCTAAAAGTCCACAGGTTAAATTGCAGGATAAGCCATTTTAAAGCAGAATTTTATAAATATACCTACTCCTTAATAAAATCAAACAATTTAAATTCCAGGATATTCTAAAATGCTCAGATTCCAAAGAAAAGTTACATGAGTTGAATGAAAAAGGAAGAGGTATAATAAGAATTATTAGAGAAGAAATGGAGAAATTAGATATCTATGCAAAAGAATCAGGACAGCCGAAATATGACAAGGAGCTAGAAACCCAAAGACACTTATTAACTGGGTAAGACATTTTTACTAATGGGAACTATGTATACATGGTTCTTTTAAAGTGACTTAAAATGAATTGACCTTAGAGTATGTATAAACCATACATGCATTTATCTCACCAACCATAGTTTGAAATGTAAGGATTCAATTACTGGCAGGGCAGAAATTTAAGTGATGTTAAATTTTCTGTTTTCTGCCTGTGTTTGTTTAGTTTTCTTTGTATGTGTCCATGGTACCCACAACAGGGAATCCTTGTGCGGGGCTGTCAGTGTGAATCGTTGTTAAAAATTTATTTATTACATATCAGGTTATTGAGAGAATTCAAAGATTCCAACATAAGGAGCCTGTTTGTTATTGAAAAGGCGGAACGCCAAGATCTCTTTGCAGCTTCAGAAGATGGCATGAGTGGTGCTAAAGTAAGGCTGAGAAAGATGAAGGTTGATGGCGATGGACTGCTACAAATATCCACAGGTATTGTTTTATCTTCTTTACAGTCACATAATAATATACCGTGTTACGAAAAAAAAACCACCTTGAAAGTTGTTGTGCACGTACTACAATTTTAGACTTATATGATTTTTTCATTGATGCTGTTGTCAGTTGTCCCATTTGGTCCAGCTAAATGAAAATGAGACCAAATGGGAAGCATCAGCTTTCAAATAAAAATAAAAACTTAGTCGAAAGTTTTGAATAACAAACATTAAAAATAAAAAAATAAAAATACAGTTGAATTGAGAACCTCCTCTAATACGTTCATTAAAACACTGAAGGATTTACGAAACGTTTATTAACATTAACTAGCCATGTTGTATCTGTAACACAGTTTTGTATTCCTACCTACAAACTACTAACATTTATCTTAGAATTAAATAAGGTAATTTAGTAGACTTCAAATGTACATGCCGTCCTCCTTTCTTTGAAGAGCTTAAACACTTCTTGTACTCTACCATGTGGTAGGGCTTTTCCACTTGTACAATTGTCTTAAGGAGTTCCATTGTTGTCCTTCTAATCTTGCTGTGAGATTTGCTTGTCTGTGCCCTTATACACTAACTTCAGCAATGGCTTAACTGCTTTGGGTGTGGTGTTTACAAAACATATTGTGGTAAGCTTCACTTATCAATTAGCTCTTTTAATTCAATTGGTTTATAACTAAAAAGTTATGTCAATTTAAATATTGTTGAAGTGATTTACTTGAAAACTAGTTGACCCGAAGAACTTCATACTGCTTCAAAATCAGTAAATTATAATATAAAAACCTTCCTCTTTTATTACTCTATCTTTAAAAAAAAACTGCATCAAAATCCGTTGTGTAGTGTTAAAGATCTAAGCATAAATACATACAGAAAAACACGGGAAGCGACTTTGCTTAATACCACGTGGTGAAGAATGCTATAAAAATTCTGATAAATAATTAAATAACTATTGGGTGTTTTAATTAATTATTTTACTTCTTAACAGGTGTTACAGACCAACTGTTATCCATTAGCAGACAGCTGGCGGACACCACACAAAGAAGTCAGGAAACATTGGACAACTTAGTATCTTCAAGCTCTACTGTACATGTAAGTAATTCCTCTAATATTGGCATGATGTCGAGCTTAAGTTAAAGATAAATCTTGATTTATTATTATTATTAAGGACTAGTTTGTGCCCGCGGCTTTGTCCTCGTGAATTTCATAAATTAATTGAAGCAACAAGTTATGTCCCATACAAACATTTTTCCGAGTCCCATAGAAACATTTGTAAGCATCCGAGAAGAAATCCTTTCTTCTCGGATGCTTACAAAATACGAACAACATACCCTCCAAGTTTCAGGTCTCTATAATAAGCGGTTTAGGCTGTGCATTGATCAGTCAGTCAGTCATTCAAGACAAAGATTTTTATATCTATACTAATAATATAAAACTGAAGAGTTTGTTTGAACACGCTAATCTCAGGAACTACTGGACGGATTTCAAAAGTTCTTTTAGTATAAGAAAGTCCATTTATCGAGGATGGCTATAGGTTATCAAACGTTACATTGCAATTTTTAATGTTGGTGAAACCAGCACAGCCAGTGTATCGATAAAATTTTAATTATATTTTTAAAGTAGTTATATAAAAAATAGTAAGAGAATATTGGTGATATTGCTTTGTGTATCTTCTTAAGGAGTGAATTCCAATGAAATGAAAAAAAAATTTTTTGTGCAGGGAACACAGAGCGAGTTGCAGAATACAGCGGGCTCCATATCTCAGTCCAGCAAGCTGCTCAATAAGTACGGTCGGCGGGAGTTCACCGATAAAGTCATCATGTTATTTGCTTTTTTATTCTTTCTAGCAGTCTGTCTGTACATTGTACAGAAAAGGTTGTTCTAGTCATGTTGTGTTTTTGTACTTATAATACATAAATATTATGTACTCTGTCTGATTTATTTATTGCTAATATTGTAAAATTAATTTTAATGTTAGTACTTTCATGCCATTTGTAATTTTTTACACAAACTCGGAACGTGTAGAAATGAATGTTTTTGTAGTAAAATTGCCTATTATTAAATATTCTCTCTTTCAAATGGCTGAAGTATATACACAGATTGGAGACATTTGACAACAAGTTTTAAATTACAAAATTAATTAATAATATTAATAAACAAAGTTTAAGTTTTTTTTACTTATATTTAATAATAGGCAATAATATTGGACTAGAACCTTTTTTAAAATACAAATTGTATTTTCTAAAACCGTAAATAAATGTATGTATACATAGAGATCATTTAAGCTATGAAATGAATCTACTTTTTATCATACTCGTAGATACTTGTATATTTTTCTACTTCTGTAATGGACTATGATATTGTAATGATTATAAAGATTGTCTTTGTAAGGTACTGAATTGCTTTGTAGGTACATGTTAGATGTGTTATGTAATATAACAGTTCTGTAAGTTATGAGTGTGATCAAATCATAACTTCAGGTGAGAAGTCACATGTTAATCTTAGCATTCATGATAATAATAAAGGTTTCGACGATTAAAAAATACTTATTATTTGTATAATATTAATAAGTGATTGATAAGAGACATGCCGTCTGTAATGTAGAACTTTGTTAAGATAAGTCTGTATCGTTAAGGGACAAACGGTGCCTTAATGACACAAACAATTTGCTTTAGTTTTCAAATTTTAAGTCATATTTCCGTACATAAGAACACTAGCGACCCGCCCCGGCTTCGCACGGGTGCAATGCTGATACTAAATACACTACAGAAAAACTGTGAACGTTTATACATATAAACCTTCCTCTTCAATCGCTCTATCTATTTAAAAAACCTCATCAAAATCCGTTGCGTAGTTTTAAAGATTTAAGCATACATAGGGACAGAGATAGCGACTTTGTTCTATACTATGTAGTGATATTGAAGCATTTTTATTGAAAAACTGTTAAACGGCTAAATTAAATTTTTTCACATTACAATCCTTGGAACAAATTTTGTGAAATATTCAATATACCACAGCAAGTTTAATCAATGGAAAAAGTTACTTATATGTCACAATACACATACATAATAGAACAGTTTTCAATACAGGGGAGACATGAATTTCAACTATTTTAATGGTTACAATAATTATTTTCAATCAAAATTGATTACCAAAGAAACTAGCACCTTTCATAAAAAGAATTGCAAGTCATAAATTTTATGAGTACTTTTCAAGTTTACTATACTAAATTATTTAGTTTTAAAGTATTAGATTAACAGACCAATTACTAAAGCAAAACGCGAAATTACAAACGGAATGCTCTTAAGAACAAACCAATATTAATAAATTAATCGCGATACATTCAAATAGCATTAAATTCCAATAATACACCAATATATGCGCATACTTAATTCCTACTATCTTAACATACCTACCTGTTATCAACGTAGCGAGTAGGTATACATCCGTACAGATGAAATCTTGTTGGCGCCACTGTCAGACTTAGTTGATCGCGATCCGTGGGGAGAGGCTGACCGCTGTCTCGCGGAAGCGCGGCCGTTGACCTTAGCCATGCTACCTCTCAAGCACCTAACGATCCTCGTAGCATGCTGGCATCATGCCGCCGCCCTCAACATCCTCGCCATAGCCTCTCTGCCCCTAAAGAGCCACTACATGGCTTTCGGACCGCTGTTCCGTGAACTAGCGAACAGGGGCCACATGGTCACGGTCATCAACAACTATCCTGACGTGGTGCCGATGAGAAATTTGACTTTTATTAACCTGTCTAGTCACATGCCCTTCAAGAATGGGACCTCGGCAATGGAGTACTACGAGCACATAAATTCGAATCTCTTGCGCATCATTAACGTATACAGGCACGTTGCGCTCGGTCCGCACAGCGCGAAGGTCGATTGCGAGAACTTCTTCAAGCACAAGGATGTGATAGATCATTTAGAAAAGGGCATTAAGTACGATGTGATTTTCGTTGAGCAGTTTATGAGCGACTGCGGTCTCGCGTACGCGGCGACGATGTACGATGCACCGATTATTGGGATAACTTCACACGTGCTGTTGCCATGGACTTATCCTAGAATGGGCTTGCCTTTCAATTTCGCGGCTGACGCGTTTTACTTCTCTAGTGATGGGCCGAATCCTTCCTTGTACCATAAAGTGGAGGCTAAGCTCATGGACTGGTACCTAACTGTGTATGGCAAATGGATCGTTCATAGAAGTATCGACAACGTGTTTAAAGAGTTCCTGCCAAGTGCCAAGTTAGACATAGATAAGATTACAAAGGAGAGAATGAAGATGGTATTCTCTTATCAGCATTTCTCCCTTACTGGAACCCGTATCATGTCACCGCAGATTTTGGAAATCGGAGGATTGCATATACGGGACCCACAACCCTTGTCGGAGGTGCGTACCTAAGTACATTATTGTTTAATTTTTTACTGATCTAAAAGTTAGTATGTATATACCTATATAGATGGTAGCTGTGCCCCCGTACGCTTGATAGCCTATAGCGTTCCTCAATAAATGGAATGTCTTACACTAAAAGTATTTTTCAAATCGGTCCATTAGTTCCTGAGATTAGCGTATTCAAACAAACTCTTCAGCTTTATATTATTAGTACAAATTATGCCGCTTCGCAGTTCTTTAATATTTCTACAGTATAAGTAGGTTGTGCACTGCGCACTACCCGCTAAATTAGTTACCTATACATTGTAACTATTAATATTACGAGCTAACAAATGTATGTGAATATAATAATAATACCTAGTTACTTGCCTACAGGGAAATTAACGTTTTATGTTGGTCCATATATATCATAATTTAGGTACTTTACCTAATAGATTAAATTTGTCCTAAGTACTTCGTAATGCTTAAACCAGTAAGTAAATTAACGCGATGCTTAACTTACCTACACGTCATTATGCTTGAGCACATAAAAATACACTTAAATTACTGGTTTTTGTGAAGAGACGCGGTCAATGCAAACATGAAACGCAAGTAAATGTAAATAGAATCAGTCTTGTACCTACTACGTGGAAAACAATATCCGTATTTTTTATATCGATTATAATTAGTCGTAGTAGGTAACTATACCTACGTACTTACACGCATTTTTGTATTTGAATAAACTTAAAATACAAGAACTCATTTTGAATTCTAAATTCTTATTCTCAATCGGTAGGTACCTACCTATTTGTACTTTCAAATGAGGCTTTAAAACTGTTCAGGTGAATTAAGTTTTGAATGTCAACCCGTCTTTCATTGAACTATCTATAATTCTGTTTTTTCCGTGTCGTCTAGTCACCCAGAAGAGAATAAAATGAATACGAACTCGGGTGTTCGAAAGACAAAACGGGTATTGGATTCCCACTAACCTATAGGAATGCAGCGGCACTAGCAAGTTGCTTTGGTAACTTGTTTTGCCCTGTCAGAAGGTTTTATACTATCTGTTTTTAAGAGAATTTCATCAGCCAGGTTTCCTTTATAAATAACTAGCTGTGCCAGCTGTTTCACCCGCGTTAAGAATTGCAACGTATCGCTTGATAGCCTTCTTCGATAAATGGGTTATCTCACACTAAAAAAAATTTTGAAATCCAGTAGTTCCTGAGATTAAACAATCAAATTAACAAACTCTTCAGCTTTATAATAATATTATTAGTTTAGATTAATAATAATATGATTGTAATTTAAGAAGTAGCTAGAGATATTTTCCAGGCGTGACTGTACCTCGATATTAGGATCGATAGGATATACGTAGTCAAACTTTCAAGACTCAAATAATTTATCAGCTGTACTTATGTATAATACAAAGCACGGATTAGAAATAGGTAGTACCTAAGTACTGTTCAGTCACCGACACGTTAGCCCGTAACTAACACGAAACGTAACCAACTACCGTAACTCTAGTAAAAAATCCAGCCAGCGCAGCTTTGTAGAGATTTATTAATTCGTTACTTTTAACTATGTTGTTCCACATTCAATATTATGTTATTGTATTCTTAACTATACAGTAGGTATCTATGAGGGATTCAATTCAACTAATAAAATTTAATAACGCTTCACACTCAAGTCCCACACTATTATATATTTGACTAGCTGTGTCACGCAGCTTAACCTGCTTTAAGAATTGTGACGTAACGCTCGGTAGCCTATAACCATCCCCATGAATGTAGCTATCAGACACAAAAAGAATTTTTCAAATTCGACAAACTCTTCAGCTTTATACCTATA
>DWQK01000857.1:0-18114 GCA_018231225.1 Noctuana stator
AAACTTTACAATAATATAGCTTGTATATCAGAATAATACATAGGCTACAATTTATAAAGATATTGTATGAATTGCTCAAAATACTAATCCTGCGCAGACAAAGTCGCGGTAATAAAGTCTAGTAATACATAATATTAAAAGATAAAATGTTTTCAACGAACTATTTTCATGAAAAGACAACTATAGGTTGAGGTCCCCTGTACCGTACAGGTACAACATATTGAGCGAATGTGGTCAAGAAGACCAAACGTGAGGTCAGTCGAAGCAATATGGCATTCGAAAGTCGGGTTCAACGATTAATTCATCCATCACCCTCTGACGCTTGAAAGCCCCGGTACAGCGCTTAATATTTCCGCTTAAGAGCGTACTTACATGTACTTAAAACGTATTGGCTAATTACTTGCCAATAGTGACAGTGAAAGTAAGAACGTAATACAGATTTTTTTTACTTTTCTACCTACGTTACATTAGAAGAAATTTTATATAGCATAATATAACTACTACATTTATATAGGGCGGATACTGTGTACTTAAGAAAACTCCTTCGGTGGTCTGCCACAGTACATCAGTGCCCTTCCCGCGCTACCCCCGCAGAGGCTCACTTCAACCCACTTTTATCGTCACCCAGACAAATTCCCATGACAGCGTGCGGGTCACACCCACCGACATCCTTATGGCTTCAAATTTGTACACTAACCGCCTGCAATCGTGATAGGACTTATCATATTTGAGGTTGGACGCGGAGGTGCATGTGCATGAACTACCAACCACTTAACATCAGGCGACTTGCAGACTCATTGGTAATCATTGTTGGTCAAAATAATTTGGCATCCACTAATTAACACAATACTGTGTTGTTCACAGCAGTGATCTTGATGTCACGGTGGTAATTTTTAACAATGAATCTACCAGAAAACATTATCCTTAATACAGCCGATGGTAACCACCAAGTCGCCAACGCAGCTATATCACGATCGTCGATCGTCGACCAGTCTTCACCGCCCCAATGCAACAGGATGCAATAATTAATTCACAACGTCATTGTGTAATCTGTTCTCGATATTAAAACGCATTCGAATCGCGAGGAATGGAGTTGCTTCATGACTTGAAACTTAGGTTAATGGTACTTTTAATGGTAGGCACTGTAGGTAATGTTTGGAGGGGGATAGTTATTAAATCTTTTATTGTAATGTGCTCTACTTGCAGTAGAAAGTGGATGCTTGTGTTTCTATTGACTTTTTAAATAAAATTCTATTAGAAAAAAATAACTTCATTGTAGTAAAACTCATTAAGTTCAATTTGAGCTTTATTATTTTTAGTATTTTAAATTTTTGTTGAAGCGACCATACATATCCTTCATTGAAGTGATTTAAGAGTTGAATGATTACCTTTTAGGTAAGTAACTAGGTACCATTGTGACAGACGGACAAACAAACAGACAGTCGTAGTACGGTCCCATTTTATACTTTTTTATGAAAACCTTAAAAACCTTGACGCTAATAGAACTCTTTTTTGCCAAATCGACCTCCGTATTCGGCAGCACCTTCGCAACTTCTCTGGAAGTGCAATTATGTGTTCTTTGATATTTTTGCTCACCAAAATAAAACTGTAAATAATAATGTCTAAGCCACTCTACGCCACCCCAAGCCACGCTGTGCATTAGCGATTCGTTTTGATATGTCATCTCATCTCGCCGCACTGCCCTTTGTATCGCCGTGCCTTTTATCGGCATTATTTAAATCATCAACACTTTGTACACTCACAAAGTGGGGGCACCCCTAATAGTATAAAAAATTGTAACATTATTAAACACATGTTGGATTTCGAACCACTTAAATATCGTTAAATTAGTTCGCGTTTTGACGTAGATTATAGAATTATTTTTATATAAAATCTAAAAGGTCTAATTAAAATTAATAATGAGCTAGTAAAGGATAAAAACATTCTCATATGGACAAAAAAGGTAGCGATATGAAAACTTTGTCTATTACAGAATATCATCTTGTTTTTTCTTAGGTGTAATGTAATACGAGTGTTAAGGTACTTTTCTTTTTAGGTTCCGGGAATATTTACGAATATATAGATATTATTATTAATCTTAACCGGCTATATGAACAGCGATAGTTGTCTCGCAAATGGTCATTATTCTTAAATCTAAGGATGCCCTAGCGTATCTGAAAGCTTCAGAATTAAGTTTAAACATCTTTACAGAAATTCTTCTCTGAAAATTTTAGTTTTTAAATTATAATAAGATAGTAATTAGTT
Organism: Noctuana stator; assembly: GCA_018231225.1. Classification (NCBI taxonomy): domain Eukaryota; kingdom Metazoa; phylum Arthropoda; class Insecta; order Lepidoptera; family Hesperiidae; genus Noctuana; species Noctuana stator. The sequence goes on from DWQK01000857.1 coordinate 2,266, forward strand.
TTACGACTAATCCATCTAAAAACGATCCTTTAGATCCGAGCTATATTTGTGGCGGCTTTCCGAATAATTGAGCAACAAAATCTAATTCAATGACTAGAATAATATATCTAGGAATGAGGACATGTCGACTAGTGACAGTAAATATTATGATTCCACCCAAGATTTTGCATCTCTTACGTCAATGTGACGTCTGTTTCATTATACATCTTTCAGAGTATTTTCACCAAGTCTCCGCTTGTTATCCGCATGGTTCTTAATTCGATCGACGGAAGCATTAAAATCGCGTGCTGCATCATCAAAAAGGAGGATTATACTATTTTGATATGGGCTCCCGGCTTTATAAATTATGTCATGGTATGTCCGGTCGTCAGCTCTGATCTCTTTGTCAGTTCTCGCTACAATATTATACTCCTCAAGTATCCACTTTTTGATGTATGCTTTAACATAATCCATGCTTTCATCTGTATCTCCGGGACTTCATTCTATCCTTTGACAATAGCTTAATGACGATTTATTAAGCTCTCAAGAATTTAACTCTACCCAAGAAACGCGTCCACTGATGTAATCTTCTAAGCAGACGCATTATATTGTATTATGAAACTCAACCGATTCGTTAGAGTGCCAAGGACGCAATGACAGATGGTGTATGTTTTCCCAGGTTATTAATACCACCCGCCATCTTTATTGATCGGACATCGGCGCGTACGCAACGCGTCACGCCCAAGAGTTTCTATTGGCACAACAACCATTTACCCGATCAAATTTTACGATATCGTCCAATCTTTCCTAAACGTATAAAGCATTATCTTTTGACGTTTCGTTTATGACTGGCCCACCTGCGCGGAAACTACAATAAATTGTTACGTCGCAGCTGGCCCACTCGATCAAAAATCGCATTTTTATGTCATCTCTTACATTAATAACGCTATCAAAATGCGGTCGAAACGCCAAAACGACAACCACCAGTAAAATATAAGCGCCAATTGCTAGGACATCTCCGCGAAGCTATTAAATAAAAGTCTTTTTACATTAGATAAATCGCGTACGTTATTCGGGAACATCTGTCCCTTGCCGATTACAGCCATACATTATGCTCAGTTTGTTGTTTTTAATAAAAAGTTTAATCCGTTCGGTTATGACGGCAATTTGTCTGCCCGATGGAAAAACTTGGTCGATTACCAGTGGCGCTCCGGCCTCCGCGGATCGTTCAGGACGCCTATTACAACCGCTTAACGCGCTCTTTTTATTCGCACGATTATGTCATGTTTATTTATGCATTCGCTTTTGTCTTCCATTAGCGCTCTTTCCTTTTTATCTTCGAGGGCCATAATTCAGATAAAAGTATTTTCACTGTCAAAAGCACTTTGGGGAGAGTCGCGAAAATCGTTTATAGTTCGCGATCCCTATAATAATTTGCATTATATCGTTGTCACTCGTCCGGAAATACGGTTCATCGAGTTGTTTCAGTTTCGTCACCTTATAACGTACAGCCATTAACAATTCAATACGGTCTTAATGAAGAGCCGATAAAATGTATATTGTGGTGTTCTTCACGACTCCCGAGCAATTAATCCGGGTTCTTTTTTTGGATGCCTGTTTATGGGCGCTAAGATTTAGTGAGCGTCCCCTTCGGTTGATTTGTGCCTTCGTCTGAGAAACTCTTTGTCGTGGAAGGAGCTTAAGTGTGCAATATATCGTGAAGAACAAATTTCGCGGAGAAAGATCTCTCGTTAAGACTGATTGCCGAAAGTATGGCAATTTAAGGACCGGTCGTTATGGAAGCTTTTTGTTTAACAACATGCGTGTTCCATGTAAATGTATTGTTAGATATTTTTTGTATTTCTTGTCAGTGAAAATAAAACTTATAATGATGTCAAATCGGAGATAGATTGGAAATTGGGAACAGAAATTTAGGTACATTTCAATCTACTCGTTTTTTTTTTTGGTATCTTTTAACAACTCAACGTTCTTTTGTCTACAGAACATAGGCAATGTATCAGCGGAATTGGAGCTACAAAGACTGCAACAGGAGCACATGCGTCGGCAGGAGATGGTGCGGCGTGGACAGCACCAGATGTATCCCGGGCCGCCTCTTGCACTGCTGCCTCTGTTAGAGCAGATGAGACCGCAGCCGCCTCCTGGCAATGTGAGTTTTTCCGCATTTCATCTATCACTTACTTAGATAATATACTTTTAGGAAATCGATCGGGAATATCTTTACTTTTTGTACATACGATGTCTAACTATTTAAACGAGAACCTTTGCATTACTTCCTCAAAATATTGTCAGGTACCTTCGTAAGAATAGAATAACGTAAAGATGTATGATCTCATCGATTTGGCAATAGTTGGTAATAATTATGATATATTGACGTACCTACCTTGCAGCGTCCATATTGACTAATCTCGGGGCGGAATAATTGACACTGTGTTTACTCTATCTAAATTAAATTGTGCAACAGCCAGACACTAAGGTCGAAAATGTTGAACAAAACGAAAGTTGTTCTGGTACTAATTATCAATCCAACCGGTGTTGGTTATGTAAATGTATAATTAGATGCGTCCAATACACGCGAGGCATTCGTCATCCAGTTTTTGACTATAAACGCTCCATTTGATGTTGATCGTCTTAATTAATTGATGCAATTTCTGCTTTGCCTTTGACGAAACTTTAGTCTTTGCCCACACCGCTAGATGAGTTGGTGATTGTTTTAGTTGCCACTAATTTACATAGAAACGTCTTCAACTAGTTTTTGTGTCGATGTCGGCTGCTGATATTGACACACCGGCTTTATTATAAGAGAAATTGAGTGATTGATAGCGTTGTAGCGGTTACAATAAAATAGTGTCTAATGTGATGTTGGTCTTTTTGACAATTTGCTTAATTTTGCTGAGTCTAGTGCTGATAACATCTGCACTAGCTTGATAGCTCTTATTAACAGTCAACTGCGGTGTAGTGGTTACCATACCAGTCCGCATTTCGGGGGTCCTAATTCTAGGTTCCATTCCCAGAAGATTAACTGATGAATTAAGATGTCTGTAGTTACTCGGTGTGCACGTTTGTGTATCTGTCTTTGTGTGTGTTCATGGCACTTCCGACACGAAATCAGGGGAAGTGTGAGGCGTTATTTTAATATTTGTATTGTTACCAGGTGGTCCCAACTTCGCAGTGGCCAGCGACTGCCCAACTTGCTCAGCTGACTGCTAGCGCGCGTTCTCCGCCTCCACAAGACCCTGACGCTCCCCTGAACCTCAGCAAGCAGCGTTCTCCCTCCCCAGCGCCTTCAATCATGCTGCCCCGGTTCGTGCCCTACCCCCCCATGGAGGACAACACGCCCTACATGCAGAAGGAAGATGACTACAACTCTGCGTGTAATAGTGAGTATCAAAGTACGTATCGAATTGTTTGGTATTTTTATAGACTTTAAATTTAAAACGGCTTTTAAGTAGTATGACGACCCGTGTAGAGGATACCAGGCTCAAAAAGTCCCGAGGTCGATTCCCAGCGGGGCAAAGTTTACATTAATTCATTTAACTACCTGTGACACCCATAAACCAATTTGGAAAGTTGTTATTTGTAAGTTCAAGACTGACATCCTTTTTTTCACAATTGACTGGAAGTTAATAAACCGCTGAATAAATTATATTCGATTTATGAATTATTTGGCCTAGACTTACCGTTTACAACGGTATAAAAAATGTAACAGACATTAGCTTTTTCCGACAACACATCCCGACCCGACACGTGCGGTGAATCAGATAAAGTTGGTGACTATTGCAGCCATAATGAAGGAAATATTTTCGGGTCCAGTTTAACCGGATATCCGTGAAAAATTACCATTTTGTAACGGTACATAAATTTAACTAATTCAAGAGTATTATTAAAATTTAATCTCGATTTTGTTTACCTGTAACGTTACATGTCAATACTTGAGCTTGAGTTATGTTCATGTAATTAAAATTTTACGATTTTCTACATAGAACTTAGTGCTTAAATAGATCTCAATTATTTTGTCACGCGTGACAAAGACGCATACATATTGAACTTGCTCTCGTTTCTCATTTATGTTTTTGATGGGATAAGAGTTTACAGAAATATAAATAACAGCTCAATACTTAAAGCATAGAGATAATGATCTCACAAATCAAATTACGTTTTAATTTATTTCGTACTTACCATGAAGGTACAGGAATCAAAAAGTACCTTCACTACCTATTCGTACTGACGTACGTGAAAATATTTTTCAATGATCTTTTAAATGCTTGCATCAAAACTTTGTCGATGTCTTAAAACTTTTAAGAATGTCCCGCCTAAATGCCTTTTACGTGGCTTCACTATTTATGACGTACACACACGTCAGTCGCACGTAAGTGATCCAAAAATATTGGTACGGCTGTCTAATCAAATCTATAAGCAGCTCCGGCTGGAGACACAGATTTGTCAAATGTAAAATGAAAAGTCTCATTTCGTAGCTACACCGGCTTTTAATTATTATAATTACTAATAATAAAATTATGTACCTTTAGGTACGCGGTATTAGTAAGTGTGATCACAGGGTCAAACTGAAGCCTTTTGTCTATCCGTCGAAGATCAAACAACTTTCAAATTCATTATTTAATAATTTTGTTTGATAACAAATAGAAATAAGAATTCTTTAGTGGTCAAGGCCCTGGCTCTAAGACGCGGCGACGTTCCATAATTTTGTCGCAAAAATGTAGCGTTAAGGGGAAAAACATCACAGCGATTTTAAAATTGGGATTTGTCACATTTTTCCACGGAATTAAATTGAAATCGAGGTTTTATAACCACTGCATGTTGTTACAACACAATGCATATTTCCCAGCGAGATTTTTCTAAACCTATTTTATAAACCTATTTTTTTTCATTGCACGCCATTTTTGCCTGTAATGGTGGTTGTTAAATCAGGTGTATTGTATCTTGTGTATCTTGTATCTTGTGTAGAACAATATAGTAGGTAAACGTTAGGCAATAAACTAAGCCGGACTTCTGGTTTATTGTCTCTTTTGTTTGTTTATTAGCAATAAAACTTCTACAAACCGTTGTTAATTATTATGTAATTGCGTAAAGCACAATATTCTTGAGCAATAAAAATGTCGTCTTAACGTAACCCTAAGGACTTCGAGAAACAACTTTCACTTGGAAAACATAGCTAATAATACTAAGATATAATTTCCTGCGTTTACTTTCTGTACCACTGAACACTACTAACGATTCGTGGTTAAAACAAGTAAGTAGGTAAATTAATTACATAGATATTATGTTGATACTGTCGTGTTATCCATAGAATCAATATTAATAACGCAAAATCGCGGCAGGTTGCGTAATAGGAACGAAAATAAACAAGGAATCGGCTTAGATAAATAGATGGTTGCGTGGAGAAATGCGAAAATGAAGAAATGCCGCGTGTCGCCGCCAAACATTTTGATGTTCCAGTTTAATTGCTAAATATAATTAATACATTTCTTGCTCCGGGAAAACGTGGTGCGATAAATGTCGATGTAGGTTGCGACACTTGCGACTGGGGAGTCGCGGTGTCGCAGTGTCGAAACGCGACATTTCCGGATCTGCTTGATACATGCTATCGTTAACGTTTAGATTTTAAATGGACTATCCGGAAATAAAGTGTAATGGTACTGCTTGTTTAGCTTTACGACTAGGTAGTCGCGATTGGGACGGTGGCAAACGATGTTTAGAAATACTAACTTACCGCCAACATTAAATTGACATACCTATATTACCTACTTATATCGTAAGGGAAAAGTATCTTCTGACCTATCTTTCGATTATGTTTAAACATGGGATGGGACCCAATACGTATATATAAATTTACCTACACTACATTTAATACGTAGCAGTGTGTTAGCATACTGAGAAGCATGCTTCAGACAGTTTGCACACAGTTAGGTAATTTTCAAGATGTCGCAATGCCTGAGATATGGGCAGCATACACACGTAAGAAATATTAATTGCGCTCAATAATCATCTTCGGTTCATTCTAAATCCTCCAGTCTGATTTATATTATTGCGCTACGAACATTAAGAGTTATTTGTACACGTCCCCTTTATGTATTTCAAATGTTTTATAACGTGTTTTCCGCGGATTTATGTAGTTTAAAACGAGGGCTAGCGTTTGTTGAGACGGAGATTTTGAACAGACTCCGAATCTAGGTAGGTGTCTGTTTAAATTTGATTAACTATGATGTGAAACATTTTCGTTTAATGGCTACCGTGAATATGTTTGGTCTCTTGACGAAGGATAGGTAAAAAAACTAAAGATATAAGTTGGTGCTTAGTTTGCTTATGAAACGGTAGGTAGGTTCATAATTTTTTACGTTTAGGATTAAGTTAAATTTTTTTAAGCTATTTACATTAATTTACACACATTTAGGACACATCTTAGATACATATTAATAATGCAAAATTTACATTAATCTCGTAAATGGCTTTCAGTGCGTCTTGGCTGTGCTATAAGAGCTGTAAGCAACTTTTTACTATAGGTAAATAAGCAAATATTTTACATTCTATATTTGAATTAACTGCATCTAAACCTTTTTAATCTATTATTAAATAACTACACTGTAATATGTAGGAAACCTCAACAAATCATCATTTCTCAGGCCTCGCACTTTACGTCAAATCTTACAGAATGATCACACACTAATAGCTATAACTAAGCCATGAAATGAACTTTAGCGAATAGTTGGCGGGTACCCAAGCCAAAATGGTTACAAAACTAGTGGCGTTTCGTTTCCTTTAAAACAAGAGAATCGCGAGAAATGCGCGATAGATTGCTCTTCAGACGCGGGCTTCCGGCCACTTCGCTCATCCCACCGCTTGGTACCGTCGCGCATATCAATGCTATCAAAATACAATAACTGCCCACTAATATTGTTAATAACACTTTTTCACTTAAAAACTTACAGTTTTTTGTACCTAAAATGTAACTATTTGAACCTAAGTAGGTACATAAGATAAATACATGTTCGAGTAGATAATATTTCTGAATTTTCCGAAGTAAAAAATCTTGTAAGACATAATATTTTTAACTTTTCCAAGTTTGTCATTTGGTTAGACATTTTTTACACCAGTCACCAGGTGATCGAAAAGTGTGACTTAATATAATAAAGCACATCGTGAACAAACAGTTATTTCTAATATTACATCTGGTAGTAAAGTATAACTATAGACTATTAATAATCTACGAATATTGAATTCCTAATCCATAACAATATGGATTGTAAATTTATGAGCTGTAAATATAAGTTTCTATAAGTACAAAGAAGTCGATGTTGTGAGGAAAAGATGCATATTTTATTGTATAAATTAATAAATAACGTTCATCGCATAAATACAATAAACATTTCATAATGGTAAAGCTGTATGAGTTCTGTAACCTTAAAGCAATAAAAATAAAAAGTAGGTGTTTTATTGCCTCGATAACGATTTAGTAACGAGCGTTACTTTTAAGATTTTTTACATAATTCATAAATTTATATGACATGTATAACTTTTCACCTCTATACATTTTGTTATGCTATAAGTAAATAATGTATGGTTTTACTTAATGATTAAAATGTTGGTAATATAAAGAAGAACATCTGAAGTACCTAATACAAAGTTAAACTTAGCTATTGTAGCTCAAAATACCTAACTTTGATTCTATTCTAAGTTTTATTGGAAATCATGCAACTTGCTACCTTGTGTGTGAAAAAGGATATGTGTGAGATGTGTGAGATGTCTAAGTCATAAAAATACACTCTCTACTTACGATCAGCGATACTTATAGGCTCCGTCAGCCAGTCATTCAGGATATTATTATAATTTTTATATGTATAGATTACTACTTATTGAGCTTGAGCGTACAGAAATTTGGTATCTCGCGAATCAGTCGACGTAGGATGTTATAAATTATCTAACAGCAGCGTGTCAAATTAATTCGAGGAATGCTATCGCTTTCAGAGGTTGTATCCGTATGGGGTTTATTAATTGTAGGACACTTGGTAACAGATCTGTCACGCTGTGATTCCGACTGTTCTCTATCGACGATTGGCAATGTCCGGGAAGCGTTAATTAAGCGAGATTATTAGGTTGGCTACCTACATAATACGGTATGCTACTAAGCGAAATAGAACACTGTAAAATGTTAATTACATATTTTAAAGACTGACTCAGACCCGGCAGTCGAGTTGGGCCACAAAATATTTACCTATTTCATCAAATTCATCAATGAGAATTTTTTTAGTAGGTGCCTTAATCTTTTATTGTATTATACCTATCCTCCCTTGGATAGTCTTTGTTCGTTTTTAATGTTGCAAGAAATTATGACCTACCCAGCCTAAACCAGTGAACTTAGGGATGAACTAACCGGATAGATTAGACACTACAATGGAACTTACTAGGAGTGAAGTTGCGAGAAAATACCAGTCCCTACATAACTACGTACCTACCTATTTGAATTAATAAAATTGGACATGTAGGTCGAGTTCCCGTACTAGGTAGGTACCTACATTCATTTTCTTTACCTACTAAGGTCTTAAATTACTTTCGAATCTAAACTGCAGAACATTCCAAGTTTGATTTAGAATGCCAATCATAATGTGTTCTAATGAATTCATCACCATAAAAATACTTGTCCGTCTCTCTGACAGTTAGTAAATAGGTCGTAAATATATCATAACAACAGCTGTGAATTCCGAACTATGTTTAGATAGTGTCATTAAGTCTTGTCACTTACCCATAGATAAGTTGTGTGCACTTGACTGTACATTTTGACATTTGCAAAATGGCCAGCGTTAAAATAAAAACTTGTCTACCACACATAAATTAAATACTCCTTTTCTGTAAAAATTTAGTATTGATGATTTAAATAATTTTCTTAATTAATAGTAAAATAACCTGGATACAGTGGATTTACCATTTCGGCTGTTTATTAAGTTTACTAAATTATAGTCGTACCTATAGAAATTAATTTCTTATCAACGTACGTTCTTAGAAAAGGTGACTTATTAGTTACCTTTTAAAATGGCCTATCCTTAATTAAACACGTACCTACTTAATTAACTAATTAATTTATTATCTTAACCGGCAGTGCCCAATCTTACTTGTTTTCGAAACTTAAGCGACCTCTTTAAGACTAGTTTGACATCTCACTCCGATTGGATATACACGGAATAAGAAGGCATTATTTCGGAATAGTCATTCAGTCTTAATCTCTGTTTAACGATTGTTTAACAACCGACATTCCCTGTCGACGATATAATTTATAGCAAAGCTTAGCGGGGCTTCTGTGCGTACAGTCAACAAAATAAGTATTATTTACAGGTAAGTAAAGTAAACCCTATCACTTTAATTTAAAGCCTATTTTCAACCAGCCTTAAGCGTATTGTGTTGCTTGCTGTAAAAGTAACATAATAGGGCATTAACATTTCCTAAATATTTTGGAAAGTAACTGTTTTATTATAAATTACTCCTATATAATTTAATGGATGCTGCTCCTCGCACGTTTAAATGTCGGTTCGGAAGTAATTAGTCGCTATCGGTATGCCGAGTACCAACATAATCGTTGCAGGTATTGAATTAAAATTTGTACATTCTTAAAATAGAGATTCTCCTATTTCGTTTTAAAACGTATAGCTATATGTCCACGTAAACATCAATAGGGTAGCTGCTACCTGCTTACTTACATATCGATGTTTATGTGGACATTTCTAAAAACATATTTATTTTTCAATGGCAACTTTCTGATGTTATAACTAGGTACTTGTTTACTTACTTGGCGTAAATGGCGTAAAATAGCGGGGCGTAAAGTATTTAGGTAACGTACCTACCTAGGTAGGTACTTGGTATTTTAATGGAGCGCACTAGGGGCTGGGTATTGGTATAGGTATGACTGTGCAGAGATATCAGATACTCAATCATATTTTTAATTTAGGTATTATCCCAGCCAACTATTAGCCAAAGGGGTACCTGAAGCTAATACACCGTATTATTTAAAGTTCATCCAGTGTAGGTATACAGTGTCCTTATGATGAATTTGAGTTTATTTTGATTTTGATCATTTCCAGATTCACCGTGGGGCCAGTCTCCACCTGAAGAGGCAGAGAAAGCTAAGCTGGTGCGTCAGCCAAAACGCGACGAAGCCGGAAAACCCCATATAAAGAGACCCATGAACGCGTTTATGGTTTGGGCCAAAGATGAGCGCAGGAAGATCCTTAAGGCGTGCCCCGACATGCACAATTCTAACATCTCAAAGATTCTTGGAGCAAGGTGGAAGGCTATGTCGAATGCTGAGAAACAACCGTATTATGAGGAACAATCCAGATTGTCTAAACTGCACATGGAGAAGCATCCTGATTATAGGCGAGTTTTCTTATTACCTAATAATAAACCAATTTTATCATTAATGTACCTACCGAAGTTGCAACTGCCTCACCTTCTGAATTTTTCATGCATTTACATATTTTGATTTGAGTATAATAAGCTATTTATTTACATTTTTTATTTCGGAAAATATCTGATCAGAGAGGGTCTGGATCAAAATCTGGATACTCTCATGACTAATACTTACGTACTATACTTTTCAGGTACCGACCAAGACCAAAACGGACCTGCATCGTGGACGGCAAGAAGATGCGGATATCGGAGTACAAGAACCTGATGCGCACGCGGCGGCAGGAGATGCGGCAGCTGTGGTGTCGGGACGGCGGCAGCGAGCTCGGCTTCCTGCCGTCGCTGTCGTCCCCAGGACCTTCGAACTCCTCGCCACCGCCCAACGGTGGTAACTACATGAACCCCGCGTTCTCGCCGCCGCTTTCCCCCCGCGAGGAGGATTGAGGTCAGGCGCGCGGCTGGCCGTACCCGCACGCCGCGCCCCTCCTCCCCGCGCACCACCCCTGGTAAGCGTCTCCAAGCTTCTAGAACGTTCTAGACTTCTCTAGACATTCGCTCGCGACAGTGGTCGCCGGGTGCGTTGCTAGAATGAACGTTCTGGAATTCTCGGCTTGGCACATACGTGACTGGACGATTGGGTTGTAAGTTACGTTTTGGGGTTCTCTAGAAATTTCGACGTTCTGGATTTCTCTAGAAGCTTCCGGAACTCACGACTGTACGAGCGGATCGTGTTGCAAGTGACGTATCGAACTGTTTATAGTGTTACGTTCTCAATGGATTGGACTCGTCGACGCTTGGATTTTAAGTTCGGAAATTAGCAATTTGTTTCTTTATGTTGATGTTACTTTTGCCTTGTGTGTAGTTATTGTATGAAAATTCCAAGTCGTGGTAAGTCTTTTACTGCGGTAAAAGTTGTTTTTTGGATGCCAGTGTCGCAATCGGATCTCTCGTTTTATATACGAATATCTAATTAATATTATTATGAGATTATTCCATTAGTGATTTAAGAAAATCCTAGGGATGGACACGTAACATTATTTGTAAAACTATATCTAATAATGACTATCAAAACTATTGGATTCGTTAGTTACGGCACAATTTATTCGTATGTGCCAAATAAAATAAACAATTAGAGAAATGTAAATAGATAATGTTATTCATTATACTTATTGTAGTATACTAAGTAAGTAGTATTTCCGAATAACTGATAATGGAAACTCAGTGTAAATAGGTTCGAATCCCTGTAGATAGATATTGTTTATTTCGATGTTTGGCTAATGTTATTTAGTAAGTTTTGCTAGTTTTAGCGATTAAAATGTATTTATCTGGTAGTATTGAAATCTTACAATTGTGTGGCCATTGTATATCGTAGTTAAATTTAATCTACCTATGTAATTCTAGATGGCTTAGAGTTAAGAGACTAAAATGTATCAAACCAAAAATTTGAAGCGGAATGCTTGAAAATTTAAGTGTTTTGAACACAAAAACTGTTTATTGAAACCAGTGAGATGTGTTTACGTAATGAATGTAATAATACTCATAGAAATAGGTGGGAGGGTAATGGATCTGATAGTGCTCTAGGTACTTAGTAATAAATATTTTGGAATCTACACCTTTTGAGATCTGACTTTCCAATCATAAAAGGTTTTACCTTTTGAAACATCATATCCAATTAATAAAGTGCAAAGTTGGTCCTTTGTTGGTCCACAGATACGCCCTAGTAACTGCGTTATCGCAGCCCTTGACGATTACTTACAAATTTTGGAATTTAGTCGTCGTAGGTTCGAATCCTACTCGTGGGAAAGTTTTGCACTTAGTAGGTATTATTAATCAAAATTTAATTTGGATATACTTAATAGACTTCTTGATACGAGATGGAAACATTAAAACGATAATAAAAATTGCCGATAAGTACTTTGTGAATGTTCAATGTAACCAATTGCGAATCTTAATTTCGTCATACGCCATTACTCATGGGCATTAAATATCTACGCATTGAAATCTGTCGTTCTTATTCTTTGAAGATAAGATAAAGAAATTGTGTACCTACTTAGACAGGTGTATAATAATTAAATTTTTAATCATTACATTACATAAAAATCAAAGCACTTTTAAAATTATTCAATTAATTTATTGAGTTAATACAGACATATTTTTATTATCAGTACCTCTTCATTCAAGAATACATGAGTGTTATGCGATCAGTCTTGGTTAAAATGCAAGAATAGTTGAGTGTATTCTTGCATGAGTGTTTAAGTATTCTTGCATATTGCTGTAGGACGCAAGAGACGGTCAATTTAATGATTGTCAATTCGCTTTAAAATAATGCCTAGACTATCTTCACCATGTTATTCGACTTTAGATAACCCACCGACTCTGTGGGATACTTATACTATTAAAGTAAAATCAAATATTCGCTTTATCGAATTGTGCAATTTAAATCTGTAGATCTAGAGTAAGCGGTAGTTGTCAAGCATAATATCTACTTGAATAGTTATATGATAGTAAAACAAAGTTGTATAGATATTAATTGTAAAATCAGATTGATCGGTGATGTCGTTGATTGCCATTTTTTTATTTTTTGTTATTTATTTTTCTAATTATAACCTTCTTGTTTTCTTTTATATGAACTGATGGCGAGTGCGGATCACTTCGTTTCGCGTAACTTTTTTAAAGGTTTTATGTTTCGGATGTATCTAAATAATCATTCCCTATTTGCGGTATTATTTCGTACGGTCCGAATTTTGCGTAGTGATGTGCGCTCACCCTTATATTCTATGCCAGTAATATGTATTCGACGTGAAAGTAGCGTTAGAATAGTAAGCATAAATAAATTATTGTGTACGTGAACTTAATGTTTATCTATTACGTAGCGTGTATTATCTTAGTAAATGTTAAGGGTTTAGACAGTGACGTTAAATTATTTATTTTTTATGTTGAATCCCCTTGTAAATATGCGATATTTTGATGTAAACGTTAGTAATTGTGGTTATTTAATGATCGATACTTAATTCGTATGCAGCACGCATAGATCTCTGTCGATTTTCATACTGAATGTTTTTATTTATTCTACTTGACAGGTCACATCTTATAATAATATCTACTTACCTAAATGTATGATAGTAACCCAACTTGCCATATTGTTCTTATCTACTAGCTTAGTCTAATGAAGACAAAACATTGTTTAATTTTAAACAAATACCTACTATCTTTCTTTTTAGTTTTTGTTACAGAAATTATACACTGTTCATATCTCTCTGTTTTGTACTTATTAAAATAGAAATTTGTTATTTTTTCGTTTACAATACAAGCGATTGAGATTTTGTTAGTTTTTCATTGAATATGTCTTCGCAAATTAAGTAGAACTTAGGTTTTAATTAAATTTAAAACCAGGACACATTATTCAAAAGTTGTGCCAAAACCCAAAAGTTTAATAAAAAGTAAAATTAAAAAATACTTAATTGTTTCATTTATTAACTTGTAAGTAATCATCAACACCTAAAGCGAATATTTGCTACCTATGGGAAATAAAGGGACATTTGAAACTTTTTCTACCCTTCCATTCGTTCCCTAATAAAGATACCTGGGAATAATTTTAATTTTGGTAGTTATACTTGGGTGTATTTATAAAGAAGGAAGATACACAAATAAATAGCACAACAATTTTTATTTACTGTTCTTTATTCTTTTAAAGTCCATTGATATTAGAATAGTGTTAGATATATATGATATGCTCTACGATTTAAACACGACAGATATAAAAATAATGTACAATCAATACATTTAATTCACCATTTACATGCAATACATTGACATCAAGCACTGCTTAGTTTTAATAACATAATATTATTTATAATATATTAGTCTAATTGGTTTGTTAGATTATACAATTTAAAACTGATTTAATTGTTGAATCAAAGTAAAGAATACATACATTAAAGTATTTTCCGTATTCTTGTAATGTTTCACACATTGAAACAAGAATAAATTAATATAATTGTAACAGTGTTTTTTGATTAAAAAGAAAATGGTGATAACAAAACAATTAAGAGTTTAAAAAATATTTTATGGACACACTAGGATAGTATTATTACAGGTTGGATATATTGTACTCGTATCTGTATGCGTATACGATATAATTATTGAGCAATACAATTTATAAGCACTTTTAACTGTTGGGAAAATCCTAAGGTCTTTTCAAGGCAAGCTTGCTAAAAGGAATATTAAATATTAGTTCGTAAGCACAAGTTTAGTAGTACCTAACTATACGTTTTATTTTCAGTACAAAAAAAACTTTTTCTATAAATTTAAATCATTTTTGTACTTTTACAATTAAGTACAAGTAGAAATACTTATGTAACATATAAAATTAATACAAAAAGTCGTGTCGACAGCGGTCGTACGGGTAGGAATGGTTGGCCGTTAGTGAAAATATTTTATGCGTATTCGTTCCTAAGTGTGCGTTTATATTTTTAAAATGTGCCCAAATAATTTTTGATGAATAAAGTAACCGGAAACCCATCGCAGCCCCGTATTTAATAATAAATCACAGCCATACACTAGGATCCCATGGGCCGTGGGTGCCATGTACACACACAGAAAACCCGAACACCAAACCGAAAAAGATGATCATTTAATCTTCTGCCTGAGAATCGAACCCAGGATACTCAGAATGGTGGATCGGCGTGGTAACTACGACCTAACACTACACAGGTTGTTTAAATGTCAACTCTTAAGCCATCACCAAACACGCATAAAATGTCAACAAAATCGGTCCAGTCGCTTTTAACAGGATAAATATAGGATAGGTATACATAAACCACAGAGCAAAAATATTACTTCTTATAGTATGAGAAAGGTTATATCTACCCATTTTGACACAATCATGTTTGTACTGTTAAAACTTTTTATGAAATACTTACATGAGGTTAAGTAAGATAAAACATAATTGATTTGCACAATAGGTGTGTCAATTTCATTTTGGCAAAATAAAAATAAATCCTATGCATATTCTACAGAGATAAAGGTAAAGGAATTACATCATACAAAAATATCTATAATTAATTAGCACTCAAGTTTAAGTTTAAATATTTAATAATTAAATTATTTTAAAAAGCTTTTGCATCGTTAAGTTTAACAACAATAACATAACACATAAAAATATATTCGAGATGAATATCATATAATAAATAAATAATTTAATATATCTAAATTACTTATTGCAAACAAACTTAGCTGCGTATAATAAAGCTTTGAGTTATTAAAAAAACCTAATACAAAATTTTTACACAGTAATCTAAGATATTTTTACGAGTAGCTGGTAGAACTTGAGCAGTTAGCCCGTACTACCGTTAGCATCTCCACCGTTAAGCTAGTCTAGTGGCAAGAGTGGCTTAAGTGTTGTGGCAAGAGTGGCTTAAGTGTTGTGGCAAGAGTGGC
>DWQK01000858.1:0-18110 GCA_018231225.1 Noctuana stator
TTACACATTAAAAATATATTATATTACCATATAACTAGCTATAATATTTTTATGGCGTTAATTTCATATCCTATAAGATTTATATGATAGGTACTGCTGTTCTATATGTACCTATATTGTACATAATTATTATATTAAATATAGAACCATAGATAAAAAGAATTTTCAAGAAGAATAAAGAGGAATTTATGTAATGTTAAATTGAGGTTCCAATTGCAATTTGTCTAAATCTCTGATAAATGTTTCATAACATGTAGCCAACATAGCCTTACCTTGATAAGTTTACTTAAAACAGATCTAGGTCCGTGTCTAATAGACTAAAGAGCGAGGTCTCCAGAAGCTTGTACAATCGTAGTAATTGTGACTTCTGATGCCTACATAGATTGTCACGCCGTCTGTTGGCGAGTTAAAAGCTGTTTATAGAATTAACTACTAAAGTACCTCTAACGTACCTCTTCCAACTACATACGTTAAAATTGCATTAAATGAATTCGTCTATGCAGCTTTCATGAAGTTATTACTAAAATATCTACACATGAGAAATAGTTTTAGAATTTAGGTCATGTATTTACGGCCAGTTTTTTTACTATACCTACCTAGAGGACTGATTTAGGTAATTTTTCGTTACACAATTGACAAAATAGTTTTTGGCCATTTTTACTGTCAACTTCGCAACAAAACAGTCACGACCTAAATCTTGATAAAAGCTTCGCATGCTTTCACACTACTATTGAAATTTTCTATTACCCAAAAATGTAGTTTGGTACTATTACTATCAACAATGTACCTACTTAAGTAACAAACCGACTAAATCTTCCAATAAATGGTTTCTAAAACGGCCACAACATTATCTTAATTAAATGTGAATCTTTATCGGCCCATAACTTTGTGAATAAAAGCGCAAACAGGTTTGTTTATTCTATTCAAACATTAGCGGGGCCGTCAAACCAGTGGCCAATACAATGTAACGTGGTTAAATAAACTACAATTATGGATAAAAGCTGGTTTTGAGGCTTCTAAACTGTGTAATGACAGGGCGGAACCGCTTCGCTTATTAAAAGGTGTTTAATTGTAACGATTACTAACGTAATGAGCCTTCAACACGATTAGATAGTTCTTACATTTAACGACTGGTTGGTTATACTGTTAACTGTGGCTCGTGGCATGACTTTAATTGTGAATTGTGTCATAAAACGCTTTATAAGTTGGTGGTTAAAGAAGGAATGTAATGGGTAAGTTGATGTATTATGTTCTGCCAATTTGAATTTATGGTAACTTAAGTAAATATGATGAAAGTATTGATGTTCAAGTGAAATAAAAGACTATGGCATTTGTCCTATTTTGTTCCTAAAAAAGGGTTAAGGATTTATTATGGTTAATGGTCTTCTAATAGACAACCCTTAGGCATGCAGGATTTTTAGTTTATTTATTTGTTGATAATGTAGAGTAGGTAAACAATTATTAGTTCGTTAAATGCTCGTATACGAATAGTTAGGGATTCTTGCGAGGATCAAACCGCGACCCGATAGTGCAGTAGGCTAAAATTCATCCACTAGGCACTAGGTTATCACTTCATAATTTATTTCTAAAATTATATGCGTTAAAGCGACATAGAGCTTATGTTATTCTTGCTATGAAGATTTATTATTAAATGTTTCAATGGTAAGACAAAAAAAGTTTAAAGAAATTGTGATATATACCTACGTATGCAATTACCTTTAATTACGTAATGCAGCAAGAACGCGATACGGTCGCGATAAGCGCCAGAACGCGTTTGTCATACGGCGCTCATCTCGCAAGGATATCGATGTCGTGTGCGCTGTAGATCTGTTTAATACCTATAGCTTTTATTTATTTCATAATATGAAGGCGGTTTCTTATACTTTGTACCTAGAAAGGTGACAATGTTCATTTTATTGCGCAATTAGAATGACAGGTGTCGTTATATGATATCACGGTTATTAGATAGATACTAACTATAAACCATTATCTTAATTTAAAAGATCGAAACTTTTGCACGTGTGTATAAATAATAATTTACTTAGGTATTTACTTTTTGAGTGGTGTAGTTAAATGTCGAGTTATTTAGTTATTGAGTACCTAAATATCACCTATACTCGTAGTTGGTAGTTGTAGTGGTTGTCAGCCCTCATGTGTAGTAACGCCTCTATGTATGACCTCATATAAGACAACTTCTATTTGAGGTTGGATGTGAGTGTGAATGGGTTTCAGTGACAAATTGTTCTGATGCTCTGCGTGCTCATTTGCTACTTATAAACAATGAAAAAATATAGAAGTATATAGTAATTTTATTTACTATTATTAGGTACTAAGTACCTTAATGTATAATTTTACATAATGAGATAAAAGAAAAATATATTTCAACTGAAGACGGAAACTGTCGTGTTGAAGTTATTTATACTTAATTCTATTAAAAATCTTAGAACCTTGAAAGGTGACTGTGCATTCGCAATGAGTGCGCTACACGCTTGATTGATAGGTTAAAGGCAGCCGAGCACAAATTAAAAAACAATCTACCGGCGACACGACGAAGTGAAATCATCAATTATACTCAGACGTAGGTGTAGGTTACAAAAAAGACTATGTTATCAGAAACAAGCTTTCTTCCCGATCCCGCTTAAAAAGAACAGCGTTGGAACTAAAGGTTAGTGGAGTCGGCAACAAAAATGGTGATACAATCTCGCTAGAAACTTTATGAGCCATTAATAGGCTACATTACATATACGAGTAGCTATTTATATGTAAAAGTCAGAGTGGCGTGAACAATTTTAGCGGTCGACGTAATTAATTCGGTCTGCGACTACGGTATAG
This sequence comes from Noctuana stator, assembly GCA_018231225.1. NCBI lineage: Eukaryota > Metazoa > Arthropoda > Insecta > Lepidoptera > Hesperiidae > Noctuana > Noctuana stator. Next base: position 2,833 of record DWQK01000858.1, read on the forward strand.
GTACGGAGTGGCAAAGAAACACTCGAGTTTAGTCATCTGTGTGTTAATTTTGAATAGTTCTGCTCAGAAATGGGGTCAATGAGCGTTGTCTTAAGTGAAAAACTCTTTAAAGTATTTGTAAATTTAATTTCAGAACGATTGAATGAATTTAAATAGCATTTTTTTTCTATTTCAGGTAATCAAGGAAGTACACCTAATAATTTGATGTCAGAAAAAATATCAGGTAAAATAATAATATTACTTCTTTTATTACGTATTTCCTTTACAATTATTATATGACTTTAATTTTTATCCCCTGTTGTTAACACTTGCACTTACCTACATGCAGATCATAAAGACAACCAGTGTTAAATATTTAACAACGTAATTGTAGATATACCTAAGATAAACATGGAGGTAATATAGATACTTAGCTATCAATGCAATTTAATATTTTGTCTTCTTCCCACCACATGTTAAATATATTTCTATAGGTAAAATAGATATTGGACAATATTTCGCTCATATGTAATTACTAATTAGAGTGTAGCTTACATAATAAACCACTTTCACTCCTTGAAACGACCACAAAGGACATTCTTGCGACGCCAATAAATAAGAGAAATGGCAATAAAAAGGCAAATAAGTTAGATGTCCGTCTTCCGCGGCAGTTTCGTGTCGACTGACACAAAGTTAGCGATGATTTATGCGTTGAGTGCGCTGTCTAATTAAGCGCAGGCGCATCTCATTCTATGTAAATTTTAAGCCGCCCTACTGAATGAATGATAGGCATTATTCTTATCGCAACAATCTCAATCTGTGTAGGCTTTAACAAGTGAAATTCAAATAAATGAGCCGTGACTCGAATTTTTATATAGAGATAATTTTATTATTCCTAATCCGAATAAGTCAGGGATATTAAGAAGAATTGACGTACAATTTTTCTTTTCGTGTTTAGAGCAACCAACCATGTTTATCAATAATCCAATAAACACGTGTAGCGCCTGACTGAATAATTAAGAAAATCCAAAATAAAAAACGCGGGAGAGTAGATAAATATTAGTATGCATTAGGTTAATGAGAGTGTTATTAAAGTTGTACACGCCACAAATTAATCCAGAGCACCTAATTTTACTGTTCAAAACTAAATAAACATCAGTTTACGAACAAAAGAGCGCACTTAAGATGCTGGTACCACGAGAGCGCGGGTTGCGAGAAAAATGTTTTAATCTTACGTGAAAGTACGTAGAGTTCACGAATTCTCCAGACTGTGTCGTCGCATGGTACAGGGCGAGAGGACGAGTAATGTTATGAGCAACCCATTATTGTCTCGCCCCATACCGTAAAACATTACGCAGTCGTACTGGCCTCCGGAATGCATGTAGAGCTGTCAATACCACCGTCGAACTTTCATTTAGTGAATGTTTATTTTATAACAGTAATAATACGTTATTTTATGGGATTACAAACTTGTGTAAGACGTTATTTGTGACTTCAATATATTCGATAAAACCTCAAATGAAATATCGCGATGCAAGCTATAAATCTTAGCGTGTTATGGTCTTCCTGGGTTACTTTATAAATTAACCTAATAAATTAATTACAAATCGAGTAGAAACAACAAAGTCTGCAGTAAATAAGCTGCCTTGAGACATATGTTACCTGTCAGATATTTTTATTTTATTTTCATAGAAAGCATAGGTATAACAGCACTATAGAGTTACTCAAATAAAACCGTTTAGGATCATCTAGTGAAGGTTTTACCGTACTGTAAAAGATACTGGGGTCTTTCAAGAATAAAGAAGTTATCAATAAGTTTCAATCAGATTTGCTATTTGGGAAAGCTTTTAGAGTAAGAGTTCTTATATAGTTTTTAATAAGTGAAATGCTTAGGTTTAAATGACCGACGATACAATTAATAATGAAATTTATTACGTCTTTACGGTTTCCGTTTGTCAAAGATTTGTTTTGAAATGGGTCCCATAATATTTTTCAAAATGGCATTTCCGAGAGCTTTTTTGTTGTTGGGAATTTATGTTCAGCGTTAGATATGTGCTAACAGAGTTCTATATCAATAAAATATAAAGGCTGGAATTGTCGCGTCCGTCCGATTGACAGGCACAAAATCGGCAAACACAAAGCGGGCGTCAACATAAACTAACATCCGGAGAACGGTGATGTATGGCAGCCGCAGAACTATGGAAACAAATCTCTCTCCGTAATAATTTACGGGCGCAATATGGCTTCGCAGTTCGAAAACAAATAAACAAAACAAAAACACGAGCGCTACCCGCGATAAAAGATGTCGCCACACTCGCAGGCCTTTAAAGATAGACTAGTGCTTGCTTAGATAGCTAGAAAATAAACGAGTCGCAAATAAAGGAACGAAGTCTGCGCCGCCAGCGACGCGATCGACCAATCAGTGCTCGCAGCGTAATTATAGTTTCGGTTCAAATTAGGAACGATGCTTGTTATACGTTTAAATTCGACATTGTCATCAGGATAAGAGTAAAATTGTCTTGTGGAATAAGTTGCAGCATTTGCTATTCAACTTATATGCCTCCATTACCTACCTATGATCAGCTCATAATAGATGAAAGGAGTTAGGTGAGTCAGTATTGAATGGAAAGACTTTTGAAAGCGAGTTGAGAGAAAAGTGGCAATAAGAGAAATTAGAGAAGTGAGCACTTAAAATAATTCCCTTAACAGTTGTTCGAATTTTCGTTTAAACATGACTCACAAGGAAACAAATTAAATGGCCACTGTCCGCGCTAGGGTTGCCAGCTCGATAAAATGCTTCGAATTGCCGGGTTCCTATCGTCATTCCTGACTCAATTATTTAAAAAACGAACGCCCGTTGCGTTTGTTTGTGTCCTTGTTGTGCGTGATTTTTGTCGCTATTTCTATCTCTTTCTTCGAGCGGGCAGCCGCTGCGCCCGCGTCGTCGATAACTGCGGAATGCGCCGGCTGACTTCAGTCGAGCGGTGCTCATAGACAATTTAAATTGGAGAAATTGGTAGCCGAGTACTTCGAGGAACTGGTAATAACGGACAAATGTCGACGTATGTAGATAGAGCTTATGCTCGATAACATATTACTGCTAACACTGTCAACGTCCATTGATATTTATTGCCGTAGACAAATGGGTAAATTTGTACAAAAAATTGTGACTTCCAAGCTAACAATGGTATAGCTTCATATACCTTAAAAATGCATACATAAATCGATTGCAGGTTTCAACAAGGCCATGATTACATTCGTGTTTTTATAGATTGAGTCATATATAACATGACTGAGTTATTATTGCGTGCTGTCCGTCTGTTCTCCCACCCTCACGGCAACATCGCCAGCCACTTTAATATCAATTTATTTATACGGAAATCAAAGAAACATAAAAACATCAAATACAAATTTCGATATCTTTATTGTTCTTTGCGTACTCAATAAAAATTTTATTCTCACAGTAAAGAACAACTACCTAAATTACGTAACAAATGAAGTATAAAATTATACCCAAGTATACCTATCCACATGATTTATAAAATGAAATTTTGTATGAGTTATACTAAAAAAATTATCCTAAACTTTTGTGGAATCCAAAAAACGCTGGACTAATCCGCGTACTTCTCGAGAAAATTTTCAAGTAGTCTTGAGCGCTGTATTAGGGGTGGTATAATAAGGCTTTCTGGATTAGCTAGAGCTCTTGAGTGAGAATAAACCCAAGGGAAATCCTGGCTCGCAGCTTTCCTTCTAATTTATTGCCCTTCCAACGGCCAGCGGCCTTTGTATCGGATCTCAGCAACGAGAAATATATTTCTGGACGGATTAACATGTATGCCACTGAATGCCACTTGCTTGTAATTAGGTAAAGGCAGTTTCATGTTTCTTCGGCCTTCGGCAATTTCGAGCTACATACTCGTTTCACTATCATTAAAAAAGCGAAACTTATAGTTCATTAATCATAATAATCGCTCAGTTGGTATTTTCCACTGAATATTTATTATTTGCCGTCGTTAGTTTTATGTACCTTTAAATTATATAAGAAGGTTATCAATTAAGAGTAGGTAAATAAAAAATGAACATCTACATATCTACGCTTACTACCACCAACAGAATTATTATCAGTATAATTAGTTACTTTTTGCAAAAGAAAAACCACACAACGAGCAAAGACAACATATTGTTATGTATGTAGGTACTTGCTACCGATAGACTATAAAAATTAATACACTCATTTGTTGATACAAATGGCGCACATCCACGTTAATTTATTATCAAATAAGAATTTTCTGTCAATTTTTTTTATGTTTGCAAAAAGAAAATAATTCAAATTCCCCAACGATTTAAATCATGAGCTGAGAACATTAAATTGGTACTTTTAATCTTTTTGTAAAAATGTAATTTATCTTTAGGTAAACAATGCGAGTTTAGTTTTTGTGTTGAACGCCAGTTCACTGAAATAACAAATAGTTTGGATTGTCGCCATTGAAAACAAAGATTCTCTCCTATATATTACTGTCCGAGGAATAAATTGATTTAATGAGATCTTAAACTAATTAGATTTATACGTTTCGCTTGCATTTACTCTTTGGGTTAAGATGAACGTGCGAGTTCTTGTCTTAACTTATCACTAAATTGTAAGCGGGTTGCTTACCCTACCTAAAATATCTTTGGGTTAATATATTGCATTGCTTCGACTTTTAACTTACCTATGCTTAAGGACCTAATACATAATACAATATGAATATTCAACAGCAATTAACATAGCACAGTTTTCTTGTAGGTATTCCGATCATAGTTATGCCTCTTGACAATGTATGGAAAACTTTTTAGTGTAAGTAAGGGTCTATTGATATAAATAGTCTGTGCGCGTTAACGTTCTGATTTTATCTACTCAACTACTACTAGATTACTAATAGATTTTTGTTCATAAGTATTAGATATATGTACTAGGTACTGTACAACATATTGTATAGGTAAGCATACCTGCCAAAACTGCCAAGGTATATTTATTTATAAAAACCTTTTAAGAGTGTTCAGCAATAATTAGTCACAAAGAATTATCGATAGAACTCACTTTATTAAAGACAAATCTCAACACTATTAGAGAAAGTATGCGAATAGATATTTTTACCCGGTATTCGACGCTTCAGACTGTGGCGTCTAAAATAAAGGTGAATATTGCATAAACTACTTAGTATGACAATTTATCAGCGTGTTATTAAGAACTCCTGTTGCCGCGTAAGTGGTGTTAAATGCGAATAGCTATTGTACCTATTTGTATTCGAACTGAGATCATTGTTGCGTAACTATTAACGTTGTAATATATACAACTATTCATTTTGATATTAAAAATATTATTCTTAATTTTTTTATATGATACGAAGTAGCAGACGAGCATACAGACCACCTGGTGTTAAGTGGTCCCTGTCACCCATGGACATCTACATCTAACCTCAAGCAGGCTCAGGTCCTGAATGTGGTCGCATGTAGTTGCGCTGCTACCCCGGAGGCTGATGTTAGCCTCATGTAAGTGTGGCCGGCAACTAAAATTGGTGATATAATTACCTACTTACTTTATTGTATTAACTTACATTTGCATCAACATAAATATTACATAGACTAAATTATAAACAAAAAATTATTTAAAGGTATTAATAAAATAAAATTACTTATACGAGGCATGTTACAAACACTAGTGGCGTTACCACGCTGGCAATACCACGCTATTTAGGATTGATAGCAATCAAACATGTCTATTTTCTTTTTATACTTACCACAATAAGTTCTCTTATGTAGTACCTATTTCAATTTTAACAGACATTTTATTAATAAACCTGAGCATGCCATTTATTAAGGGTTCTTATATTTCATTTTTATGCAGATACCATTGGACAGTTCCTCGGTTCTAATCGTCGGTAGTGAATTAGTGCGATGCACACACGTTTGTAGTGCGAGGTACTTCATTATGGGGGCAGGTCGTAAATCAGGACTTCTAATATTAACCGTGCCTTGCTGGGGCAAATTGCACCCGTCTAGTCTGCGGTACGATTATGTGCGCGATCAAGTGATAGTGTTATGTTTGGCCAGTAATTCACTCGATATTTACAACTGTTGTTAAAAATTGAATTTCAAATTCAATTTAAATATTTACGATTTAAAGTCAGAAAGTTAATATCGGAAATTTCTAATCCAATGGCACATTAAATTGAGTTAATAAATCCCTATGGTTTTCTGTCTGAATATATTTTACGTTCTTTCTACTCTTTTGATTTTCCTTTATAAAATAATATGTGGTGTAGGTTATATACCTACCTACCTTCTGTTTCATAAAATAAATTTATAAAACGATATCTATTCCTAATAGGTATGAAGTTTTATAAAACAACATTGCCTTTGTCTCAGTGCGGTGAAGCCCGAAAGCGTTGTTATTTACGAAATGATAGTTGATAAAAATTATTTTCGCTTCTTGTCTTCATTATCATCAATTGTAGGTACCTATGTCCTATATTAGTGGGATATATTGTATGGTTCATAATATATGGAACTAGATATGTAACAGGAGTAAGTCGTAAATCAAGCAATCTAATATATACCTAGTAACTTAGTCTTACTGGCCCAAATTGCACCATCAGTCCGTAGTTGATACTCGTAGTTAAGCGATGAGGCGCTAATGTGTTCGCTACCCGAAAAACGTACGGCCTGTCAACTGACTAATGTACTTGTTGCAAGCTTACAAAAAGTAACGAAATTTATTATATTGTAACGCTTAATGTCATTCCAGGACGATTTTGTACTGTTGTAGCCCATATGTGTCTTTTTATTTTAGCAAAAAGCGTTCAAAGAGATAAATGAGGTGACGACACGAAGTGCATTCTCTTGAAATGTTCATTCATATTCCAGTTGTAAAAATGTTTTAAGATGATAGCCCAAACGCAACGTAATTTATGTCGTTAATGTAGGCTTCAAGTAGGTACATTATTTATAATTTATTACTTTAATTTTATTAGGAAACGGTATTTTTTATTTATTCTTTATCACAGTTTTCATGCAATTAGATAATTTTTTTCGAGTTTCATTTAAATGAGGTACTTGATACAGGCGTTTATGAACCTTCTATTTATACAATTTAATTTTTTTCTGCCTCCCGAGATAAATGAACGAACCCCTCTAAGATCCTCGTACTAATGTGATTTTAATGTACTGTGGTGTCTTCGCTTAAATTTTTTGTAATCTGCGTAGAGAGAATCATTACCAATCTTAAAGTGTTAAGGATTTATTTATTCTAATAGTTTAAGTTTATTGTTTTTAGTTCAAGACAATTTTATCATAAAACACATATTTTGTATTAGGTATAGGCAATTTTGTTATTTGCCTATTACGATTTCAGTAGAGCATTTGCTCTAGGCATTGTCTATACGATACCTACAAAGCGTACAAACGTACCTACAAATGTATTACCGTTACATTACTGGTTACCTTTATATTATGATTTATTGCAAAACATTTGATTTTATGAGAATTTTTGTTTTAATTTCGTAGTTAAACATTTTATTACCTGTTGGTATCCAAATAAAGGTATCTTCATACATAATATAGAATTAAAAATAATAAAAACGTAGCACTGAATTTGTTGTAAGACATTATAATGTCATTTAACTTTCTGTGTTAGCAATCTTTTACATGTGTCCACAAATCTGATTGTCTCCTTGTCTGATCTCAAAATGTCAGCACGATTGGATCTTTTGCACGAGTACGTCGAAAAGGGTCTCTAATTACTTTTATCACTCATTAAACGAGTGTTGCTCTTGTAAATACCTTCATTAAAAGTAAAAACGGCAATAGATTAAAATCGCACGGTTGCATGCAAATTTGCTTTCATTTGATTAACGACCGGTTAACGAAGTGCTAAATTATATTAGCTAACCATTTGCTTCCTATAAAACAAGTATTTTCTTTTTATTGTTTATGTTACACGCAATGGCGGTGTTTTATAATATTACATACTACTAGTTCAGGGGTCGCAACACCCGGCCTGGGTTTAAAGTTCTTATGCTCCGCGGCAGTTAATAATGAAATTTCTAATATTATATTAAGATTTCTGTATGTGTGGATGTAATTTGTAAAATAATTAGGTAACGTTTTTCATTAGAAGTGTTTACCTTTATAAATTGCTTCAGTAGAGGAATGGATAGAATAAACAGATACATATGTACATAATTATATATTATAATAATTTATTCTACACAAACACAACATACCTGTAGGTACGCTACGAAATAGAATGTAAATAATGTAAAGAAAAATGAAAGAAAGACAGAAAAACTCATTAATAAATTTAAATATGTTTTTTCAATGACATTATCAACGATATGGGGGCGAAGAATAAATAAAATAGACAAATTTTGCTTAATGTTGAAATTATGCGGCCCTTGCCTGCGAATAGGTTGCCGACCGCTGCAGTACCTACGAGTAAATAGCAGTGCTTGTAAAGATTCCTTTAAATGTATACATAACACATTACATTGAAGTAGGTAGGTACTTATATAAATTTAGGTAGATAGATATAGGGTAATTTATCATTTACTGTACCTACCTTGTGTAACTCATGCACCTTTAGGTATTTAAAGCTGTTCTTGTCCTAGTGAAAATGCTCAATAGGTAGGAACTAATACCTATATAATTCCTAACAAATGTAACTTAACTTTATGTACCACTTTATAAATTATATTCTTAACGTCATAACAGTTTACAGATAACAAAATATAAGAGTTTGGGGGAGAATTTGCAAAGACGCAATTTATATTATTTTTATCTTTTTTTGACACTATCGGTCCCTCCCTGTTTCGCGTGCTTCAGACAGGGGTGTGGAAGTCATTTAGAGAACCTAAAGTCCCCTCGTGACCCTCAAGAAATATGGGAGCTAAGGGAACGAACGATCGGCTCAGTTTAAGCTTTGGCACAAAACATCGATGCTGAGATAATGTCCGATTTAGAATCGGGTAGTTGAGTGGACTTCCAAAAGTTTCTATAGATATGTCACATCAACAACTATATAGGTATATTTTACTAGCTGTGCCGGTTTCACCCGCGTTAAGAGTTGCAAAGGACCGCTTGATAGCCTATAGCCTCCCTCGATAAATGGACTATCTTACACTAAAAGAATTTTTCAAATCGGTACAGTAGTTTCTGAGATTAACGCGTTCAAACAAACAAACTCTTCAGCTTAATATTATTAGTATAGATATTTCATCGCTTTTATCCGAAACAGCTCTCTTCAATTATTATTGGATTGGAATGATTTTTTTTTAATAAAAACAACGTTTGGTAGGTATTAACCGTATTAACAAATAAGTACATCATATGAAAATATTCTTTAGAAGACAATCCAAGAATCTGTCGACACAGTGCGATTTTTTTATCCGACCTACCTACTTATTTCTTGACTCTTGAATAAATTATTTTAACTTAAGTTTCCTAAATAAATAAACCAAAAAAGTTAAATTAGTAGGTAGGTATTAATATTAGTATTAATTATGACCTTTGAGCCTTTTAGTTTCCTCGTGGATAGAATACGAGTAAGATGAATGAAAATATTGTTTCTCGAGGGCATTACAGAAATCAAGCGGTTGAACGTGCCTCAAATGGATCGGAAAATGTTTGTATGTATGAAATTATTTTTGTCGCGACACCTCCTGCGGCGTACACTTTTATTTGCCACTGAATCAACGCCCTACTGATATATGGGTGTCGACGACGTATGTTTTCTATTACATTTTTTGTGAGTGCATTAATAATGTTTTTGCTACTACAGTAATTTACTACCGAAAATATTGTTTCATGAATCAGCATACCTAACATTTCGGGTTAGATATACCTACTCGTACATAGCTAGGTATTAAACTGAAGGAGAAAATTCCGCTGTCACATAAAATATATGTTTTATCGTCGCGTCGATGTGTTTTGAATTGTCAAATTGCTTACATTTGCATTTATTCATAGTAAACATATTGAAATACTGATTCTGGGTGGTCTTTATCACTTATTGCGTGTTTGGAGATAGAATGAATCTGTACTGTCCTATATTTTCCACTTAAGGGCCGTCCCTTCATATGGAACATATGTTCGAATCCACTTGTAATGAGAAGATAGTGATACAAACTCGAGTTTGAGTAATCGCTTATCGGTAATACCCATTACCGCGATTATGTTTTGATAGTTTATTCGTATCTCTAGTGATAGTCATGTTTCATATAAACAAGTTCTGCTCGTGTGCTTTTGCTTTTAAAGTAGGTATGGCAATTAAAAATGGAAAGATTAAGTTTAATCTTCGATATGTGATACTAAAAATGGACTTTATGTAAGGATGATTAAACGGCTTAGTACCTATAGTGTTACAGTTTATGTGCTCCATTAATTTAATAAGATTTGTTGGTTTTTATTGATTAATTGATACAATAGTTATATACTGTTTTTGACTTTCAATTAGCTTTTTAATTTATTTGAGCTTAGTATAGTAAAAGTAGTTAGGTACCTATAAGTTAACCATTATTTTAAAGATCGATGCGCGGTGGCATGTTTCACGGCCAATCCCCTATTTCAATTAAGATTGTCTACAAGAGTGGTATCTACATCATAAAAAAGTAGTATTAGTAAAATATTTACTATGAGAGTGAAACATGTAGATATTGTGAGCCAGTTCAGTAGGTATTTATAATTTACTTCCACATTAACGCTCAACTTTTGAAAGGTTACAGTGATGAGCGTGTGCGTAGCACATTAAAACTTTCCCGAGTGCTAAGTTCCTGTGAACGGACACGGGAACCGCATTACCTTAAAATGTTTCTACTCAAAAATGTACTCAATCAACTTTCTAATTTATTTTCTACCCAAAAGACTTTTGCTTCTTTGAGAACGTTACTTTGTTACACGTGTGTTGTTGCTGTGCTAAAGAACTTCTTGATAGTATAGAATCACATGTTTATAATACTCTAGTTTTGCTCCGCGGTGTCATCCGCGATGAGAATTGTAACGTCATTCTTGATAACATCTGACCTTCCTCATGAACGCAGCCGTCATATACAAAAATTATTTTACAAATCCGACTTGTAGTTGCAGAGATTAGCGCGTTCAAACAAACTAACAAACTCTTCAGTTTTATTACATTAGTATAGATATACGCCAAAACTAATTCATTCGCCTATTTATGCTTATATAATTACCACCTAATAGGTAATCGGTAGGAGTTACCGATGATCAGGTTAAAAATCAATTCCACAACAATGGCCTATTAGTGCGAGATATCTCGCTCTAACAGACTCCAAGTATTAAACTGTATTACAAATATTACAATACAACTCTACTGGGACTAGATTTTATTAATGGACGTTGTATGGACGTTTCCACCAAATATTTACGGAACTAAAACGTTATTCCTTATAAGATATTTCGTTTCCTTAGGATGACCTTTGTGCCGGATATATATGACCTTTGTGCCGGATATTTTGAAATGACAAAAAATTTATGTTTTAATTTTGGGGAACCCTTAATACTTATAGATGAGCATAGCAGTATTGACGAATAAGGAAGTTTGTGGAAACAAAATCTACAGAACTAGGTATACCTACCCTAATTAATGCGTAGACTTACGAATAAATAGATACTTATTCGTAGGTACCATGCATAGATGGCTACTTAGATAAACAGCTAGTTATAACAACAGAGTTTTAGCCATTACTTAGCTTAGTCTGCTCTCCTCCGTTTTTGCACGTACTTATCGATCGCCAAGGATCTCTTGTAACTCGCACATAATTTAGAGCGTAACTTAAAACAGTGTCTAACATAACACATGGTGCAGACACATAGTTGTAGAAAGCCATAATTTATCCCTCCTCATCCCAACTATTCCCTTGGCTCGAACATATATCTATGTATCTAACATGTTCCCCTTTATATAAGATCCACTAGAAGCGATATGCGCGTAGTTTGTGACTGGGGGAGTTCCTTTTTGAAAATTGTACATTTAAATTGTACATTTAATTTCTGTGAGCGACAAAACTACGCGTTTGTATGATAAATACATTCGCTCTCGTCCAAACATGTTTCACATTTCAATACTCAATCAAAAATATTTATACGTAAAGTTTGAAAAAATACTATGTCAGCCGCTTCTAAATAAAACAGATCGCATCCACGTCATTGATGAGCTAAAACGATATGAATACGATACAATCCACGGCTACGATGCATTAAGCAAGTGCTCTAACATAACCTTCAAACTAATCGCAGCCTCAAACTCTCAACAGCTGTTATAATTGTAATAAAACCTCAATATCATCGCGCCGCATCCAGTACAAGCTAACGCCATAACCCTACCGAATATGAAAGTTACTCGCGAACAACGCGTGTGTTGTACGATATATCACGTTTTGATTCGGCCGCGCCATAAACAATACAATATATCAATATAAAGCAGACGGTGGCGAAATTTGAGCGTACCGAGTGCGTAATATTTATGGCGGAGGCGGTTCTCTTGAATAAAGCCTATAAAGTTGTTATGTGTTTGTTCTTTTATTTTCAAGTACAAGATAAGAATCGATGGGTATAATAAAGAGAGGTATAAAGAGAGTTTTGCTTATTGTTAATGCTTTTGCTTATCAACTGTTAAATGTTAATATTAAATTAAGTTAATATGTTTATTTTATATCAATGTCGTGTAATATCCGTATCATCATTTTATTGTTTTGAATTACGTGTTTGTATTTTATATAGAACTGATACAACATAGGTACACTGCAGAGAACCTGTGAACGTTTATACATATAAACCTTCCTCTCCAATCACTCCATCTTTTAAAAAAAACCGCTTCAAAATCCGTTGTGTAGTTTTAAAGATTTAAGCATCAAAAGGGATATAGGGACAGAGAAAGCGACTTTGTTTTATTATGCTATGTAATGATATATTTTTGTCTTGATTTAAAGTGTCAGATATTTAAAAAAGTTTTTCAGAGGATCCTGAAGTTCATGATGCTGAAGATATCTAGTCCGAAGACCAAGTCCAGCCATAGGGACTCGGGTTTATAGATTATATTATTAGCTTGGTGTTTATAGTAAATAGCCACGAGCTGATGAAGTTGTGCATCCCACGCAGGCATCGTTGTTTATGGCTTATTTCACTTGCCGTGAAGCTTGACATTGTGTTACGGTTTGCTTTAAAACTAACTAAACGTATTTCTAGTATCTACCTATAAACTCAATTCGATATTTCTGTTTATAGATCCCTCAAGTGATTGTTCAGTGACGAAATTTTGATAGTATTTATTGTGATTCAACCAGGCATAGTAATATGTCTGTAGAGTTCTATCTGTCAGCGTAATGTCTATTCCTTCCTTACTTGATGGTTATTTACGAGACATAGGTACAATTTAAGACTGTATAGGTACTGAATTACTACCACAGATAATTATTAAACAGATTAAACAGATGCTTCCGAAGATGTTATGAAATTTTTTCAAGTTCAAAATTTTTAAAATTTTAAAGCAACTGGTGGTGTGACTTTTGAGGTGACCACTAGTTACCAAGAGGGTCTGAAAACGAGACTGAAAGCGGGAAGCAGTGAAAGGAATTTCAGCTACAATTTGCTATACTAAGAATTTCCCTATACCTTTAAGTTTCTGAATCACCATCGAAGAATTTCAGCAATTGGCATAAAATATGATGTCAGCAAATCTATGATGTCAGCCATATAAGAGACAGATATAATTTAATGACAGTAGAACTATATGGATGATAGGTTAGTAAAATTTCGGTGACGTTAAAATGTTAAAGTCAAATACCTGATAGTCTCTAAGCCGTATCACCTGATAGTCTCTAAGTAAGATATTGATACTCTTTGGTGCAATTAAAACAACTTCAAAAATTGTTATTTACTAACAAACGTTGTATCTAAATACCTACTCTAAACAGCTAAGTTCAGCTCGTCTACATACCCTGAGCGCCCTCGCTCCACCTCACTACACGGGATTGTTTTAAACTTTGATTAATTCCCTGCTTGTACTGTTCCGTTACCTTGTTTTGAGTTGATTAGTTCGCTCGTACGCCGAACAACTGAACTCTTCTTGAATTAACTTTACAAGGCTCTCTTTTATGGAAATAAACTGGATGAGGCGGAACAATAGCGCTGCGAAAAGTTCAGCCTTGTATGGTAAAGGTCGTGTGACTTCGGATAGACTTACAATTTCAATTTTGTATCTAAATGGCTCATTTCAGTATTACATTGTATGGGTACCGTTTCTGGAATTGAATAAAGATCGGTTGCACTAGCAAGGAAGTCAATTTAAAAGACTGTAAATTGATAGGTAATACTTTTTTGTTCAAGTATTTATTACGTATATTTTCATTTCTTTAGTTCACACAAAAAGCAATAAATATCGAGTTATCCTTTGAGTCAAAAGGCTTGTCACCTCAACGACTTTTCGACTTCGTGAATGATTTAACTTTAACCGTATAAATGTTGTTATCAGTCAGTATCATTACATACGCGACAGGGTCCGTCACCACGAAGCCACCCGGCGTGACAAGTGGAAAGACAGAGTTTATCTTGCGAATTATATTAATTAGAGGTGTGGGTGTAATTAATATTAATTAAAATCACCTTTTAGCTCGCTACACTGAATGCGTATCACAGTTAATAAATTTACGCGCGGCGCATCAACCGACCGCGGTGCGCGCCCGATAAAGATGCTACAGAAATTCACTTAACCATACTTGATTTTGCACGAAAATGAACCTTATTTTATTGGCAAGAGAGTCTATTAAACACAACACTAACAAGATACCAGTAGTAGCTACCAATGATGATATTTTTGTTTTTAAAGAATTTTCTTTCTCTCCATTTATAACACGTACAGTAATATTGATAGTGAGCTGTTTTGATATACAACATAATTGAATATTACAAAGGTTCGTATTAGGTTATCGTGAAGTAGTAAAATAATAAGTGCATTGAAAGTGTGAAGTGATAAGAGCACAGAGTCCATAAATCAAATTGCTTTTTTATGACGAAATTAAGTGCCTAACACTGAGTTGCTCTCGTATTAAATTTATTTGTGTAGGTACCTAACTTAAAAGAATATATTCAAAAATGCACTAGGCCGCGTTATCAGGGAGAATATATATATTTTTTTAATAATTTTTTATGTATTTTGTGTCTTTGCTCAGCATAAATATAACAGACTTTACATTATGATTTATCACAGAAAAGTTAACTATTAATAATAAAAAGCCACAGGCCGTTAGAAA
>DWQK01000859.1:0-18098 GCA_018231225.1 Noctuana stator
ATCCAACAACTACTGAAATGTTGCATTCACTCATTATTTTTCTCAAAAGCAAATTAAATTGTAAGAGTCTTAATGAAGTCTGAATTTGTTAACATAATTCGATAGAATCAACGGTCAGTTTGTGGATATAAGTGGGCGTTACAACACCATTAAATGTACAAATGTAATAATTAATAATATTATAATTATTATTCGTAAATAAGTTGTCGTTCTGTATAATGTCGCACCTCGTGTCTGCACGGTGTCATGATCGTGTCCAGTAAGTTCGTCAGTAGCAATAAAGGCGTATTTCTGCAATGCTATTTCATAATCTAAAATAAGACTTTGATTTTAATATAGCTGATGTGGATGTATGCCTTTTTGACTTAAAATATATATATTTGGTGTTGACCTGCGCGCAGGGCCGCAGCACATGCTCTGTTAAGCTTGTTAACGTGACACTTGCCGAGGTGTTCTTGTTAAGGTGTGGTATTAATACTAGATAAAGTTTTGATT
The DNA here is from genome assembly GCA_018231225.1 of Noctuana stator. Classification (NCBI taxonomy): domain Eukaryota; kingdom Metazoa; phylum Arthropoda; class Insecta; order Lepidoptera; family Hesperiidae; genus Noctuana; species Noctuana stator. The sequence goes on from DWQK01000859.1 coordinate 496, forward strand.
GTCTGTCTCTCTCTATAATAGAATATAACTTAATCTTTTGCTATGAATCTTTTTAATTATTTTCTTATTATACAGATATCTTTCTAATAATTAATCTGTTAATGAGTTAAATACTTATTCCGTCATTGTTGTTCTTAGAACCATTATTAAAGTTATCATATTTTGCGGATTTCGCATAGTTGTAAGGTCTCGAGCCCCTCTAAGATTACAAACATGCTGTGCAAATGCAGATAAATTGTACTGGTTTTGAACTACACTACATAGTTTTAATAAATCAAACCACAAAGTAGGCTCTTGTGTTGAAACAAATAGTACAAATTATCTGTCCTTTGCAAACGTCGATCTTCTGTAGCCGTTCACAACGTACCCTGTGAGTGTTAGCTAGTAATATATCTATTATACATTGACTTGACTGTGTCCAGCGATATTCCAAGTTCAGTGATGTTTGTCTAATATATAAATTCTTCATGTTAAAGTTGAGCCAACTCTGCAACAGGTTGACAGTTGTTATGAAATTTTGTGTATGTTCAGTAGGTCTGAGAATAGGATGTAAAAAATTTTATTCTCATAATTTTGGAATATTTTTTTTTGCTTATAGGATTATAATTTTTACTTTCCTACCACGGACCTTAATTTTTTTTATATGGCAATGTTTGCCACGTCCGCTAGTATACTACTTGGCAAAATGAAGGAACCTGGATCCAAATGGACAGTTCGCCGATCGCTGGGCACACGTCCCCCGCCGTGGAGTGGTCAGCGGCACCTCACTATACTTTAGTAGCAAACGCACTTGAATCTTAAATATCTAGTCACGGTTGTTGTGCATTCAATTAAATATACAACATTCATATGTATCGACGGACTCCGTCATCTCGAAGGTCGAGTGAGTCTTAACAAGTTATAAATGTATGGCTTTGAAGGAGTTTCATATAGTGTAACCGAACGCCTTATTCGGGGAACGGCGACTCGCGTGTCACTCGCGCGGCCATTGCAATATCGATGTTAAAACTTATTTTATAAAATACAAAATAATGTGCCTCATATCTCTTGCTGTAATTGTTTGTAGAAATGTTAAATTATTCGATGTTAGGTAATATACATGCTAGATAAAGATTAAGCACAAAACGTACTATTTAGAATTGAGACAAGGGAGTGACGCTTACGCATAGTTGATGCCTTCTCTAATGATAATACTGTATATTTCGTATATCTGTGTGTTTCTCGTCAGTAACGGATAATACCCTGTTATTAATGGCTAGATAAGTGTACTGTGGATAATTATAATTTGCAAGAAATTGAGGTTATGTATTTATAATGTGCCCAAATGCATTGTGGAACGTACAAGCCTATACATATTTTCAGAGTGAAGCATAATACTTGTGAGTGTGGCACGAGCATTACTCAATTAGTGGCAAGTAAAAGAAAATATTGTGTTATGAAGAGTGTCTCACGTAATGAAGATACATGCTATACTACATTTCATCTTACAGGATCTTAAAAAGAAGTACAGAGCAATGTTTGGTGCATAAGACCTTATAAGCAGACATTCGAGAGACTATTATATTAATATTCTATTTGCATATTAACACAAATATCTTGTTACTAATACTTACTGCTATATTAGCAGTGTCTTCATCATGTGTGACAGACTGACAGAACTACTAGATTGAGAGAGCATGTGCATTGGACAAGATGTTTGGTTTAAATTGTCAGTATGGGCTACAATTTTATTACTGTGAATATGATTGGAAACACGAAAAAGCATAATATAGTAGCGACACGATGCAGTTGGGCCGCCGCCGTCGCCGCCCCACTAGAGTAGGGACTCGTGTAGTTGATGTTGTGTCGTCTGCTCATCTTCTCATCTCCATCTGTAGGTAGTGTGTCCTTGTAAGTCTGTTCTCAACTGGAACTGAATAAAGTTTTATTAAATTTTCAAATTTCAACAAGTTTTTTACTACATTTCCCAAATTTTTTATTGTCTTAATCACAGAGTATGGCAAAATGAAGAAACAGAAAGTCTTTACATATACTTATTTTAACCTGCAAACACTTATAAATAATTAATAATGTACAGGAGGTAGATTTATATGAATGAAATAAAATCTAATTAAACTATGGAAAAGTTTAAAACAAAATCTGATTTAATCTAATAAATTTATTAAAGCTAACATTTAAAAATAAATTATTCTAGACGAATTTTGTGGCAATTCCTAATATCTTAGTATAATCAGCTCCCTTGGCATGGGTTCTTTCTTTAAGTATAGTTCTCAGGATGGTGGGGATGGGCACGTGGATCCGGGTGCCCAGTGGGGTGCCGTTGTCATCAATGAGGACCACATTGTTGCTGTCAAACTTGGGCACTTTGATTTTTTGTTTTTGTTTCAGGCCTACTAATATGCCTTTTTTCTTTTGACCTTTGATTGCTACCATTACTTTATCACCTATAAATCCAACACCTGAAATTAGTAAATAAAAGCATAGCTCAAAATTAAAAATTCTACGGTCGGTACGGTAATACTTTAATGAGATCTTTTATTATTATGACCTAAAATTGCGACATAGCAATTTCGTAGATTATGTAGCAACCAAAATGAAATTTAAACTAAACTGATATAGAAAAGAATATTTGAGGAATAAATACTTACGTTTTTTGTTATAGACACAAATAACTTTGGGTGGTTTTCCCTCGGCCATGGCTCGTTTGCCGATCTCTGAGTTATCCACAACCCTTAGGCGAGTGAGCAGCCGCACTTCGTTAAGACAGGCTGTGGTGTGGAAACCGCATATCAAACCGGGAGAATTCAATTTGTTCAACAGAGTTCTAAACATTTTAAATAATAAATTCTTCAGCGACCAGCCAAAAAAATCTAATAAAATAAACAAGATCAATTATAATTTAGGTTAAGTTGTCACTTGTCACTCTTTACTCTTGTCAGTTAGTGTTGACGCTGACGTCGTTGTCAAATTTCTCATGTCAATAATACCTGATTTTTTTCTAAATTTGCTCATAGGCTTTTTGGACATACTGCCTATGTTAAGCAGGGGTATAAAATGCTAATTCATACAAAAACGATATAAATCCTGCAGTCAAAGAAGAAGCTAACACAGAACTTACCTTTTTAAAAATGACGATAAATAGCCATAAGCTAAGCCTTAGATTAGCCATAGGACCGAATTGAAAGAGACCGGTTAGTTTTGTTTACGTTACGTCATCGATAGATTTTTGTATGTGGTAATGTTTATAATAAAAAGGTAGAAGGTACGAGTACATGGGTGAAGCAAGTCTGCATCTTGTCTGCTGTTTTACTTTGGCTAAACTAGATGGCGTTATATACTACAAAATGAAATTCAAAACGTCAAAATTGGTTTAATAAAACAAATAAGTTAATTTTAAATAAAATGTATGATTTTGTATTACTTACTCACATTTCACACTTAAGTTAGATCTGAATATTAGGTATCAAGTTAAAAATATAAAAATACAAATTGAAATCGATTTAACTTAGGTACCTACATACCTTCCATAATAGCTAACACTGATCTTAAACATTTTTAGACTTAGATTCTATCTAGTGGCAAGTAAAAAGTCTTAAAACTAGCCTACTTATGCAAATTCCTTAAAAACTAAATAACCGGAGCAAAACCCAAATGCGGATTAGTAATGTTACGCGCGGTACCTACCTACCTTAATCTAGGTACCTATAATAGGAGACAATTCGAGTCACATGTTTTAAAATGATTTCAATTTAGGTAAGTATAAAGTAGGTAGGCACCTATCACAACTGAAGCCAACATTTTAAATTGGGTTAACATTATGTTCGTTGCTAAACACTTACCTACTTATAATACCTACCTACCTACAAGCAGCATTTGTTTAATTTTTTCTTTAACGATCGTGATCGAAAACCATCAACTATAAAATAGCAAATAAACAAATTCGACTTCAAACTAATAAGTAAGAAATAACTAATTTAATTTTTTAAAAGATTCAGAATTTAGGTATTTTGAATCTTTGCCCTATCTACACTAATTTGAAGTAATTTTTCATTGTTGCACAAAATTATAATTGTAACGTAAGACAACAAGATTTTAAAGGTAATTGTAATGCAGGTAATGTCGTTGAATTTCAGATTTTTTATTATAGAACCGCAACCATGCACGTTGCGGGCGGCACTTGCCGAGGAGTAATGTTCTCAATATCGCACCTTTTACCTACACTTACGAGTGTACGTAGTTGTTCTAAATGTCACAGAACCCAACTTCGGTACCTATCTGATATCGTTAAAATCTCGGCATTCATTTTAAAAAGTCATAATATTGGAAAACAAAGTAGGTACCTGCTTCATGCAGATGCGGGCATTCTGATGTAACCTCCCTAAGTAAGGTGCTGTTTGTTAACTGTTGTTACGTAGAAACGACGAGGTGTTGGGTTACGGTCTCATGTCAATTCGTTTCCGAAGACGCTAATTCCTCAGGAAATCTGTCGCGAAGATCCAAACTTTTCGAAATACTCATTTTTTTCTACTCAAATCAAAGGCGTATTGATTACAGGATCTGAGCGGAGGTGCTATTGATTGAGGGTTCGTTAGGGCGCATTCTCGATTACAGACTTCGCCGTCAATGATTAAAGGCGGTAACCCAATAACAGCGGATTGCGAGCGGTTATCGGAAACAAAACAAAAGAGTGGTGGCTCGACTCGATTTACGTCATTAGAGTTCGGGGCTCGGGGCCCCAGGCTCGGCCACGACTCCTCAAAGCGTTCAATGTTCTGTTCTTAAAGGAACAGCTCGCATCCGCCGCATTGTGGCCCATTGTCGCTCACTGTGGCTCATTGTGGCCGCCATTGTGCCGCTGTCCAAACACGGCCGACCTCTTCCGGATCCATTACATTACACGCTATCTCCGCCGCGAATGGCATCGAACACGCGTTTGGTGGCTGTCTGCTACTAGTTATTAATAGGAAGGTATGGCGTGCTTACTTATCGAACTTGATGTAGAATTATAGAATTGCTGTTTAACAAAACACGGATGCGAGAGGTATCGCTTTAAGTATCTACCTTAAATATAATTCAATATTGTAAGTAGGTATTAATATGGAAATTTAGGTATGGTACCTACAATGAGTATTGCAAATAAATTAAATTACCTAAATGCTTGGAATACCTATAACGTTATTATTCTAAGTCTAAATGGAATAAAACTTATGTTGCACACCATTCGGAGGTACCTAGGTACTGCCCGGATTTATTTACCTGCCTACTTCAAACGCATTGATGGGTAGGTACTTAGTTAGAGATCAAAATAAGGATGATTTTTATATTTTGTTTGTTTAATTTACGGTCATAATAATATGTTTGTACCGACCGGTGAGTAAGTAGCTATGACTTCTAGTTATTTTTACAAAGTCGTTATAAAGCTGTGATACCCTACGCTTAGGTATTTGCTAGGCCTAAAACTCCTTGTAATGAATTATTCAAATTGCGAACTAAAACTTAAAAGCAACATTTTGTATGATTATAAATTAATAGGTAGGTACCTCCTTACCTATAAAAATCCAACCTTATAAAAAGCAACAGTACACATACACCCACCTACCTACAAAGTACCTACCTATTTTGTCTTCACATTTGTTTTGTCATCCAAATAACAGGTATTATTAATATCATAAGTTTTATAGATGTAAAAATTATTTGAGTTTTACTGTAGGCTTTTGTCATAAAATTTCACTCGAACAGGCATGATCAGGCAACTGTAAATATTATTAATAAAAAAGTGGTAGGTACAATAAATAATTTTATATTAAAATTCCTTCTGACCTCCAGGACCCGGAAAAAGGAATGTAGTTGTCGTAAATCAGATTAAGAGTAGGTACCCTATACAGGTGTAAGTACAAGTCGAGACGTCTCGCGCATTCCGCATCTCGCAGCGAGCCGCGAGTTTCACGAACAACGCCGACTGGCGACCCGCCGTAGTACAGTGATGTTACCTATTAATATTATCTTCTTTGCGGATATTGGAGCTGTGTTTTGGTAGCTTCGTTGTGATTAGATTATATCCGGATCGAATGTCTTCAATCGATCCCTTTATTCCATTTTGTTGAAGGTTGTTGTTTTCTCTATTTCTTCAATAATAGAATTAGTGCTTGATTCTTGCTTGATTGATTCTTTATTACCTACTATACTTATACCTACAAATTAAATAATTAATGTGCTACTTTGACCTTTGCTTTGGTAAGTTCATTCATACCTACTTAGTTAAGTTGGTATGGTTTACGCTGTACGGTGAGGTATTCTTGAAAATTTATAAATGTGAGATAGGTAGATAGGAAGATACATAGGTGATTGACGCTCTAGGAATTTGTATATTTTCGATACCGGAGTCAAAAAATTTTTACATTTCAAAATACCTACTAAGCTTCTTACTTAACCTAGGTACCTACTTACCTAAGTTTCTTCCGGTATAGGTAAGTATTTTAAAGAGAAAATATAAAACGATGTGTGTTAATAGCCAAACAGGGATATTCTATAATATCTATATAATATGACAGATTCGGATCAGGATGCGGATATGAAATTACTTATTTCGGATTATCCCTTAGTTTCGAACAGTTTCATTAATTTTTAAGGAATTTCAAGTTATATAAATAAGTAATTATTTGACTTTATTTCTAGCTTATCATTTGGTTAGGACTACAATCAGTTAGTTATTTTATGTTCTTTTTTCTGACTGAAGTGGACCTAGAGGAATCTCTGTGTCATGGATGCCATGCACAATTGCACACACACAAAGACAACACCAACACCCAATTCGAAACAGAAATTTAAATTCATCACTTTTGCTCCGTTGGGAATCGAACCAAAGATCCTTCGAATAGCAGACCGGCATGATAACCACAACATCACAAGGGTCGTCAATTAATAATACTCTACTTACCCAATTTTAATATAAAAACGTTACATTAACAGTCAAAATTACGAAATGTTTTTTCGTTCATGATCCGAAATTATCTGAAACTTTTTTAACACGGATAGATACTGCACAAACCGGCATAAAATAAATACCTAATAAATCGACAATGCAGGCAATAAATCGAGCATGATTCAAGAAAGCTTTTGATCGTTGTAGCTTGCGCACTGACCTTGTGTAGACCTGATGAGAGGTCTTACAGATGATCAATGGAAGGGAAATGGTCTAGTCGTTATGAATTTCGAGAATCTCAACCTTCAACTTACTTCAGGGGACCGGGTTTCGAATCTTGTTCTTGACAGATCCACGGAAATTTTCTTAAATTCTATCAATTGAGAAAGTTTTACGCTGTCTGGAGGAAATTGCATTCCAGAAATAAGACCACTTTTTGTATATCTACTTACTATGTTTGTTCATTTATATTACTGAAATATTTTCTAATGTTACATAAATAATATTGTGTACAGTATTATGTCTATCTACCAATTTGCAAACTTTGTAAAACCTCTGTGAACTTCTTGTATATCTTGTCTATCCAAATAAGTTTTTATAACTCTATAATAAATTATTTTTACTTTGACTTGAAGAAGCAGAAGTTTTATCCAATCCAATAACAGGACAGGACCAACGTCTGTCCTGGCCTATTATTGCATTTCGTAGTTGACCTATTCGATATATTTAATTTTTAAATTTGAAATAAATGAAATAACAAAAAAGAAATTTTAAAAGTGGTATTAGGGCGGTTTTATTGCCAGTTTTTTTTTTGGTAGAGAATGTAGAGATGTAGGAATATAGGAATATAGTGTAGAGATGTACTGTATAGTAAAGGTTCTAAATAGATAGGGTGAAATAACTAATGTAGGTATTACTTACTGATGTTACTTGATGTAGTTATCATATTATTATGAGTAACAATATATTGTTATAGGTAAGTAGAAATGAGAACAAAATTATCATAGAATAGATTCGTATTGCCCACTGTTGTGTGATGTGTCCCCATTGTTTGTGAATGAGGATGCATGAAGATACTTCCATCTGCTCTACATTCGCATTTGTACTCACATCGTCATCGTCAACGTCAAGTAAAATTATTTCGAAATAATCACCGTAGTACTTTCATCTCGTTTCGTATTTCATTACAAGATGATAATGACGACTCCAAGATCAAAGCTGCGACAGTGGATTGATGACTTAATGGAAGCCACGGCGGCCCGGCTCGGCGCGGCGAGGACTCGACGGCACCGCTGTCGTCCTGCCACCTCTCAGTCACATTCGCGAGACGCACAATTTTTGTCGCCATTTTGAAAGAGGTGGCGAATCAAATAATGGAGAAATAATTTAATCAACGGTGTGGCTCGCGGTTTGTATTCTATGGGGTGGGTTTAGGGTGGGTTTTCGTTCGCTGCGCGTCGCGGAGGGTGGCGGAAAAAAAGCGTGTGGTCGTGTCGTGTGTGCAGCCGCCTTAATAGGCGGGAGCGGGCGCGGCCCGCGCTCCCCGCGACGCTCCGCGAGGCTCCACGAGGCTCTGCGACCGCAAATTGAAATGAAATTGCATAATTCGCACGCAGCCGGCGACGGCGCGGGAATGAGGCGTTTTTTGCGCCTAATGAAGTCCATTTAGAGACGGCCGCGCTGCGAGCGCCTCGGTGCTCGACGAAATAGCGAACGCCGTAATTGTGGGCGCAATGTGCAAGAATTACTGTTATTATTTAAATGTCAGCTAAATGTACCGACTTTTGACTGGGTTTGTTAAATGATTTTCATGTCTGCTGCATGAAATATTCAGTTGCGATGCTAGTACAGTTACTTCTATAACTCATGCCGATGGCAGAAAAATAACTTTTAATGCATTATAAAGAATTGAATTAGTATTTGGACATGCACATTTTTGTCCTGGCCTGCCTTAGCCAAAAGGGCTCCTAAAAAAGGTGTCCGTATTATTTAACATTCATCCAGTAAATCTTATACCGACCTTTTTGATGGTAAACTGAAGCAAGATAAAAAATTGATCCTTTAAAAGTACCCACATTAGGTAATAAAGTTACATTTGAATAGCTCTACATAACAGTGTGTCTATCAAATACCTGAGTGCTGCTGGAATTACAACCCGGTCCACTCGAATAATAGACCTAACTTTCAACCAGCGCAGGGCTATTTCAATGCAGAAGTGCTTATGCTAACGAAATTTGGTATTATGATGAATGAGGTATATGAGAATGATAAATACTAGGTACCTACTTTTTTTAGCGAAAAAAAAATTGGATTCGGGTGAATTGAGGCGAAGTGGCTATCAAACCTTGTAACTTATAAAATAATTAAAATATATTGACTTAAAAATAATAACGAGCTACCTATGATCTATTCTCGTTTTCATTGATTGATTTCTTTTAAAGATAAAAGCATTTCTGTTGGGAAAATGATGATGATTTGACCATGGAACATTAATTCCCCATTTAAAGTGGAGGATACCCAATATAATTAAGCGGTAGTGGTGTCATTGGTAGTGGGGACTTGTACCGAGTGAGTCGTTGTCGCGTGACGCCGGTCGACCTGCCTTTAAAATGTTAAAGGTCACCAATTAAATAACAAAAACATTTTTTATAAATGACAGATTCTTAAAGCTACATACAAAAAATGCAGAAGAATTGAGAACCTTCTCTTTTTTTAAGTCGGCTAAGAATAAAATACGAGTTCCTACTTAAGTTTCTTATAAATAACAAGGCCATGGAAGTATTTAGCATAAGTGTCTTATGACATCGAATCATAAATCTATGATCAGACAGATATTGCGGAACGACCAGTGCGGTGGGTACCACCATGTCGGTCCGCCAATCGAAGGGTCCCAGGGTCGATTTCTGACAGGGCAGAAATGTTGATGATGAATTTAGATTGCTATTTTTAACCTGGGTGTTTGTGTAACCCGATTCCTAATTTTCAACCTTTTAGCAGAAACCATTGCTGTGCTCGCAGGAGTTTGGTTCCCGCCACCGTAACAGCTGCACGAGTCACGACACTGACCAGACTAAGTTCAGCATTTGTCAAGCAGAGGGTATGCTGTGACCTGTTGATTTTATATTAATAATAACATAAAAAATTTAAAAAAATGTATGAAGCAATTTAGCTAAAAATGTTTAGGTACGTCAATCAATATTTATTATCATCCATTACCAACAAATATCCATTATCTTTGCCGATAAATTTAGTAATAGTAATTATTCTGTGAAAGTTTGCATATCGTCTACTTACAAGTAAAGCACCGATTTTCTTCGGAAATCAGGACTTGATTAAGCGCTCGGCGTATCGGGCAGGAGAGCACTTCAGACACTCCGTGGATTCCGGAACAGGGAATGAGTTACATACACCAACATAAGTACCTACAGAGCCTACATAGTTTAAAATTGTAATACTGTTGTGGCGAGTCCTATTTCTTCTGCTTCTGTAAAAATACTCTATAAACTAGCATTAAACAAAACTAACATTTTACTCTGATTGCGTATCTGGTGTCACTTATAGGTATACTCGTATAAGCTGCCTGCACCATGCTGGCGGCATGTTCGTTGTTTTACGACAAATATTTTCATGAGAAAAAAAAATTAATTATCTGTAGCTACGTACCTATCTATACTAATAATATACAGCTGAAGAGTTTGTTTGTTTGAACGCACTAATCCCTTTAATTACAAGTCGGATTTTAAAAAAATATTTTTGTGTATGATAGCTACATTCATGAGAATGGTTATAGGCTATCAAGCATTACGTTACAATTCTTAATGCGGGTGAAATAGATGGGCACAACTAGTATAAGATAAAGGTATTCCTATATCAAGACGGCCGACCAAGGGTAGTAGTAGTAGGTTTCTCTTTGCTTAAGTTTCTCATCTAAAATCACGGCTTAACTTAATAGTAGGTACTTTAATTATCTCTTGGTCACTAGACTGCTCGTCAGTGTGGAAAAAAAGTTAGTAAAGTTAACATGTCCAAGTATACTTCTTCAGCACTTCATCACGAAAGAGTTAACTTGGAATTCGAAATTTCATCGAACCAACAGCGAAATTTGGCAAGTTGAAGTGAACTTGAGTTCACGATTTGAGGGGACGATCTGCCACTCTCGATATGATAATCAGCGATTCGGAGTTGATCCCTCATGAATCACGATCGACTTTCGTGTACACGACTATCATACTTAATGTTTTTCTTAGATTTTTTTTAGATTTAGTTTTTTACCTATTCAAGTTCTAAAAACTATGATCTTCTCTAAATTTGGTAGGTTTGATAGATACCTATGTAACAAAATTAAAATGACTTATGAAATGAGTTATCTGATCGCGGTCATAATTACCAATTTTTTGTTATGCTGACTATACACAGGTTCGGGTTGTATCTATTTACTCGGAGGTCAGCCAGTGACGCCTCCTTTGAAACCTGTTTGAATAAAGATTTCGTATAAACATTTGTAGATACGTCTTAAGTCTAAAGATTACTCATAGATATCTTACACTCATAATATTAAGTACATTTGTTTAATGGCTATGCACAAAAGTTTGGAGCAATTTTTATACGTAGAAGATTGATTATACTACTCAAGTAAAAAACTTTTGAACAAATAAACGGTACGTACCTACCTACCTGCTGTTAATTATAAACGCACTGTTTATATTTTGTGTTCACTGTGTAAATGCAAATTATGATTACAGAATGTCTTAATTACCTTAAACTTACAGTGCATAAATTATCATTTGGATTGTACCTATGCGAATCGGTGATTATACTGATTATTTATTATTGATATGATTATTAGAGACATGCAAATTAATTTTGTATTTTAAATACATTATTTTATTAAAATCTAATTAGATATGATTGCTTGGTTGCTGTCGCGCGCTAGTCAAGACGAAGAAGATGGTAAATGAAAGTGTTCTTAAAAGACTTTCATTTAAGAAAAGTAGACTGCCGATATCTTCAATATTCCGCATTGCAGCAGCGTGGTGGAGTATTTTCCAGGCCTTCTCCGGTTGTGAGAAGAGACCTGTGCCCAGCAGTGGGACATAAAAAGGGTTGAAAGCAGACTGCCGATAGAAGTAAAAACTTAAAACTGTGTTTTGAATTTTCAAACTTATTGTAATGTTTGAATTAAAATTGTAGGTAGGTACTTAAAAATATATTTTCATCCAAAGAGCGTCCAGCGCACTAAAGCTTTACCTACTCATAGTTATTGATATAAGATTTTACTCTATCAAAAATCGTTCAATGCACCTATGGAAGTTTTCACTTAAAAAAAATAACCAAAAAGTCTCATTCTCATGCAAGATAGTTTTTACTGAAATGGATCTGAAAGCTAAGGACTCTTGTAATTATTGACACAGATTCTTTCATAATGAATAAAGCGGAGTCTCCATTACATGGTGTAAATTGTAAATAAACACAAAAGTACCAAAATGTAGGTACCGTCGTGATGATTTTAAATGACAAGAGAGATGCATTATGAACGCGAAAAATTGTCTTAAACAAAACTTCCGTATATTTCAGACTCCGCACTTAGCACTGAATATTATGCGGTAAAGGCGGGAATAATGAGATTCAACGACATTTTAATTACTATGTACTGCGGGGTTCATTTGCACTATATATTGTGCCGCGGACCCCAAACCGAAGTGAAATGCGCCTGAAAAATAATTCGCGTTTTAAGCAGCGAGGAATATTTCCCCAATGATTAAAGCCGAGTCGCTCCACTCCACACTCCATTATGCGAAACTGTAATCATAGAACTATCCGGCGAGCGTTACCTCGTAACTCGGCTTTATTCCAAACCCACAAGTTAACGTTACGCTACCATACATTCTCCGTGACGTTTGAAACGTAAACGTGAGGATTTTCCGTAGCGACTAGCGCGACGAAACGTGTTCGCCTACATAATTATTTAAGTTAATGATATACTACACCTTTCCTACTATAAATGATTTCTTTATTTGGCGCGTGCGACGAAGATGAAGTTAGTCGCGTTTGTTTGTGCATGATAGAGACGGGTGCAGTGGGGGTGGCGCCTCCCCGGCTAGGAGGCTCTTTTGGATTATAATATTGGAGTCCACGGCACTCTCTTTGAAGGCGAGCTTTAATCTTGCTTACTTATGTACCGGAGCACCTAGCCGCGCCGTGAGCCCGCTGAGAGCCCGCGAGAGCTGCTTGTGGGAACTCTTCACCTAGGTATATATTGTAAATTCATTTTCTTTGCTCTTAGTGAAACGCGTTTTAATTGAAGGTTTTTTTTTGTGAAATTTGTTTTGTTGTTTACAAAAATGTTAATTTTTTAGTATTTACTGTAAGTAGGTCTGTAAAAGAAATGAAATCTTTTACCTATTATTGTAAAAATTTAATAGGTAATTAGAAAGAAATTTTTTTAAATACCTATTTAGACCTTCACCAAATAAACTTTGGGATGATGATTAAAATAAAAGGAGGTCCGCGCATTTAAATTAAATATTATAATATAATTATATATTTTTTTAAGACAATTTTATTATTTATCAAAGGGGGTTGAATATTATAAAATGGTAAAAGTGTTCGAGTTTTGAGCGGGGTGTTGTCGAAAGGCATGGGTATAGGTATAAACGTATATTATGATTAAGATTTTAAAGTAATTTAATATTAAAAATAAAAAAAATTGCAAAATATGTAGTTCTTTGGTCCCACACTAGGATTCCCTTTGTTGTTGATACCCAAAACCTTTCATATACATACAACTTAACATTTCTTAAAATTATATAGGTACCTAATCATTAAAAACTTAATTGATCAATTTGTGTGCTACGTATACTTTTAAGCAGCTTACAAATTCCCACACTTACACTTTTGATAGAACATTTAAGTATTAACAATGTAGGTACGCAGGTACTTACATTAACAACTTTATTTGAATACTTTTATTTAACAAATTTAACAACTTAAGGTAGGTCCTACCTATACTTAAATGTTTAAAATTCCATAGCATGCCGGTGATGTGCTTCCAGTATTATTTTACCTAAATCACCTTAATAATAATCCTACTCGCTAGCGCGCGACGTCGTCAGCGAGGACAGAATCGGATCTAGAGAGTAATCAGAAATGAAAACCATTTCCACCCATCAGTAAAAACAAATTAGAAAATAAAGCATTATTTTAGAACGAATTTAAAAACTTCTCACATTTGAAAGGAGAACCGTAGGTAGGTACTTATTTTTCACTCAGTCCAAAGGTTCTTTCTTTAGATTGTTACGCTAACGAGTAACATGCGAGTAATAGTTATAGAGTGATATTAGCTACTCGCATAAAGCGCGGTTGTCTTAGATGTACAAGGACATATGTTACGGAAAATTCTCAGATAGGTAGGTAGCGTAGTTGCTAGTTTTCTCACAAAGCTTTTAATCAAGTGCCAGTAAATTATTAAGAATTATGATTTTTTCATTATCATTGTGACCAAATTAAGTGGTAGGTAACAGTGGATATTCAAAGGTAGTTTTTTATTTTTGTATTACAAAACTGTAAACTGTGGTGTATTAATTTATGTTAATGATTAACAGGCTATATTTTGATGTAACATGGTCACTGTCAATCGATCCAAATGGAATCTCAAGCGGTATGGGTACCTACTACAAAAATTATATCACCATAGGTACATACCCACTTGCGTTGCTATTGCTACTAATATAGTCGCCTAATATTAATTTGATAATGTAGATTATTAATTTATCTCTAATATACCATTTTACTCCAACAGCTGCTGTTAAATTAATTATTGTGTCTATACGATTTTGAAAAGCAATCTCATGAAGCGTTAAATGACCTACCTAATCCAGCTATTTTGGAAAACAAGCATGATTTCCGCTGTTGGCTATCCACGAAACATTAAATAATGCTCTCACCATTATTCTCGACTATAGAACCTGTATAAGGCTCACCACGATTTCTTACGAGCTCATTTGCTTACTGGTTTCCGGTCATTACTTAGCTAAAATCAAATAACTTTACTTTGAATAGATTTTGTTATATATAGGTATATATCTTAGTTTGGTTGTACGTGTACACTGGTAGACCGGTACTCATAAAAGAGGCGTAGACAAGGCTTTGTGCCATGTACACACATGGGGCTGTGCTTTGTTTATGTACGAGTGAAGAACATTGAGTATAAAACAGATGGTTGAAAGGCCCGCAGAGTGGGCGCGGCTTAATGAGGACGCTACGAATGCCGTAATGGTGGTCTCGTGAAGATAATCACCAACGTGCATAACATATGAATTTATATGGATAATGGTAAATATATGGAAATTCCGTCGTCTTTGTCTCGCCATGTTTTAATGTACATACCGACTGTACGCTCTTTTAACACATTCATCGAGTCTTACAGTAAAGATATGCGTAGGCCGCACGTGCGCTATGTGAATTGTACTTTTAGACTAAAACATAAAAAGTATAAAAACACAAAGTTCAATGTCTTCTGGTGAGTCATTGAATATGAACATGCATAAAAAATATGCGTGTGTGTTGCAGATACAGAGTATAGACACTCACGGCTTTGAAGGAGGTAATTTTTTTTTAGTAGGGTGTATTCTGAAGAGAAAAAAGTCGTGAGAGTCCTTAATAATTTACAGTTTATAATTGGCAAGTATAACTTGTCACTTTTTATAGGGAATTCGTAAATAAATGTTCGTGTTTTAACAAAAGCCGGCTAAGACACATACGGCCTCATTCTATGTAACGTATATTTCAGCAAAAGGAAATTGATCTCTTTGAATATATGTCTGCTTTTCTTTTATTAATTTACAAAAATTGCAAACAAGCTTACCTACTTACTTAACTTCTTATAGGTAGTCTTATACTTACTTAAACGATCAAGACCAAAGACAAGTCTGCTATTTCACAACAATTACGAGTAGGTATCTTGTAATGGAAATGCGACGGTATGGTGATCGGTACCTATTGTATCTTCGCGATTGTCGAAAAACTATTACTATCATTTAACGATTTTTACAAAGGTTTTAAGTTGAAACTATTCTAAAGATTATGGAACATAAGCTTGTCATTTACCGAGATAAAAGATTGAATTCGAAAATGATTTAGGTACATCATAGATGATTTAAATCTATGATTTATAATGTCAGTGGTGCACATCCGTATAACCACGGCGTAACCCCAAATTATTGAACTTTCAATTTGTCAACTTTTAAAATCAACAAATGAGATTCGTATGAGAAGTTGCAGTCGCAGGCTTTTATCATGAGTGAGTAGCCAATGAGCGTACTGCCACATGGTGACTGCGACCCATGGCATGGCTGCATCTTCATGTCCGTGTCAAGGCGCGACCGGCCGGAGGGCGAGATTTGATCGTCACTCTGCTCACGGCTGTGACCCCGTGTGAGCTAATATAAACGAAATTATCATGTAGGTACTGACCAACAATTATACTTTACATTGTTTAATTAACATTGTCCAAATTGTTACCTATAGGGAGCTATTACATTTAGTAGCAATGCATGTTGTGTGTACCGAGTTGA
Source organism: Noctuana stator (assembly GCA_018231225.1). Lineage (NCBI taxonomy): Eukaryota > Metazoa > Arthropoda > Insecta > Lepidoptera > Hesperiidae > Noctuana > Noctuana stator. Next base: position 16,990 of record DWQK01000859.1, read on the forward strand.
TGTTACTATCTTTTAGATAAACATCTTTAACCGTAAATTATTTTATTTCATTACACTTAATATAATATAATTACGTTACCCTGATGAATCCCAAGTAATCACGTCAGTTCATTGTGTTTAAGTAAAAACCCTGTGGCTAGTGTTGGACGGTTGAAACGGCCGGCGGAAGGATCCCTACATTTCTTTAATACTCGTATCAATTATAGTTAAATAAAATCGTATGAAACATACAATGGTACATAGTTTGAGAAATCTTCTGAATATTTCGTCCTTTAAAATAACTATAAACTAATTACACTTACCTAACTAGATCGTCATTTAAGTAGGTTTGGCGGCTTGAATTTCAGCTTCCGTCGGTCGTTCAAGTTCAAGCTGTAATTATTAGAAAACGTGTAGTTTTCCTGCATTTATTCTTCTTATTCTTTGCCAAGGTAAAGTAAAAAGTTATTGCAAATAAATCAATAATTTATTTTGGAGTTTATTCTGCTTTTTTCTGTCTGTACCTGTATGTGAAGTAAGCAAGGGCACACACTTTATTGTACATAGACTTGGTACCTTGTGGCAATCTCCACCTATAAACCCCTACAATGGTACCTATCGTACCTACTACCAAATGTACGTAACCAAAACTGCTTCACTATCATAGAGCCATTATTGAAAGCGAGTGATAATTGATTGTCGCTACTAGTTTTATACTCGTACTCAGTACGGTACGGTAATAATATTATTATGTTAACTATATTATGTTTTAATGTTAAAAAGTTACAGCGTTGTTGTATTTAATACGACTTTCTGATGAAAGAACATATCAAAATAAGTATTATCATTCCTCGTTAGAAGCTTATTCTCTTTAGATTGTGCTCAATGATGTGAAAATATATTATCGATTCCGATACCTAGGTAGGTATACTATATCTACTATCTCCTTTTTTAAATTTTGGTTTTATTTTCGAGACTTTTGAAAGTCTCGAGGTCATATCCGAGGACGTACCTACTTATTTTTATCTCTATATGTGGTAGAGATGCTACAATTGTCGTTTGACGGCCCGCGTGGTGTAGTGGTTACCACGCCAGTCCACCATTCGAAGGGTTCCGAGTTCGATCCCCGG
>DWQK01000860.1:0-18091 GCA_018231225.1 Noctuana stator
GCCGGTGGGCAGTTTGAACATCCGACACGGGTAGAATAATAACCCGTGTCTCCACCAAACCGCATTGGATAAGCGTGGTGGAGTATGCTCCAGGCCTTCCTGGGTTGTGGAGAGAGATCCGTGCCCAACAGTGGGACATAAAAAGGGTTGAAGGCAAGGCAAGGCAAAACTGTAAAAGTTGCACAATATTCGCAAATAGATAGAGCTCCAGGTTACTGAACTTATTTAAATCGGTCGGTGGTTTTTCGACCTATAGGCGTAAGACTTAATATATCCGCAATTGCGCACAGACAGATGTTGCGCACGTACTCTTATAAACGTTCTTGTAAACATTCTGACAGCTTGATACGTGATGTTCCTCTAATGAGCACAATTATATGAGCATTCAATGCTTTACTTTGTACCTACGTACCTACACTTACTTTGTTCTTATTGTCTTGAAGATGCAGTATTTTTAAGTTTTAATCGTCAAGTGTCTTAAGTTATGTCTATTAAAAATAGTTAAGAATTTTTGTTTTAATAGGTATATAAGTAGATAATAATATGTAAGTACATGACATGTATACAGTTCTGTTATATGTCTGTACCTATATTATGAGCATGCCACTAAACCCATTCTAAACGGCTCAAAGGATTTGAAATAGTTTTTTAGTGTGTTTGATTGGGTCATTTCCCATAAACCGTTCCATTTGTAACATTTTCCTGTCAGCTGTTGGTAGACCACACAAGATCTGTCTGTAGAATCCGTCTCAAGTCTGTGGCCCGTAAGGATTATAGCAATTATCTTGTTAAAGTGGCGATTTTATGATGCAAATGCGCTGTGGAATTTATGACCACGCATTATCGAAATGGGTCGCAGATTATAGGTTACATAATAATGTTTCTTTGTTTTTAAACAGAAATGTAGGTTATATATAAAGGATTCAATATATGTGACAACCTTATATTTATGTATGCTAATAGCTAATGTAATAAATAGTTTGGAAATAGGCAATAGAAATGTTACTGTCTTAACTAGTTAAGAGGAATACATTTCATAGTTAGTTAAGAGGGGTCGATATAGAATAACACTAGCAAACATGCCATTTTACACTCCTTAAACATGACCGAAATGGCGTGAGAGATGCGTGGGACTGACAATAAGTGGAGATGCGAGAATATAGGCAGCGCATAGCATATTATTATATCCGACAAACACATTTTTCTTCAATAACTCTTAAAATATACCTAGGTACTCGTACATATTTTTAGTTGCCTCCACTTACAGTTCTCATATAGACACATTTTGTGTTGTCTTTTGCACCTATCTACAACTTTGTATTTTGGACCTAACTACTCCTTGATTACAAAAGGTAATAATCAGATTCCCACAAAGTCGTCAGGTCGCAAAAAATCAACAGACAATTAAAAGGTGCAGCTGTCGCAGTACCAGCTCACAATTAGGAAAACGCGATGCTCACTTGCCATAAATTTCTAAATAATAACAAAAACTTAACGAAAACCCATTAGGGCTGCCGAATCTGACGCGGGGCTTGTTAACGGATAATTTGAGTCCGCTCCGGACCTCCATCATAGACAAAACAAACAGCTGCTTCGACGGCAATTTGTGCATTTCTCTAAATGGCCGAACACAAATTACACCTTATTATAAGCTTGTTTGCTTTACGACGGGACCCCTTCAATTATTTTTTTTCGTCATCGATAATGTGAAACGAGCAGTGAAGAAATTACACAGTCGTCGCGATCTCGGCGCCTCCGACGTTTCCTGCGCGAGAGGCCAGCGGGGCCGCCGGCCCACCGCGCTGGGTCCCGCGCCCGTAATTATGTATTCATCGCGTCATTAGCGGATGGCAACCCTGACCGCGCCCAGCGTAAAGAAAGTCCGATCGATAACGAGCGACGCGTCCGAACGAATTAAAAGGAAAATATTCTGCAATTAATGGAGGATAATTGATATTCTACCCGCTTCGTGTCGTCGACCACACACTTATTAAGAATGATCGGAAAAAATTGCATGCTTTTGGCAAGCGGATGGCGGACGAGCGCGCATGGAGTCACATCGCGCCGCCAACGCGCCTCGCTCGGACCGCCGCTCTCAATGCTCTCTGCGTGCTCGACATACTTCTGAGCCCGCGGATAATTAGCCCGGCTCATCTGAGCCGCTGTCATCTCTTACACGTTTTTTTCCTGTAGCTGCTGTTGCAGACCACCACGCGGCCAGTCAGCATTCCGATAATTTACCGCTTTATCCGGCGGTTGGTGAATCTCGTTAACCGCCCGCGCTCGACTAGAGGTCATTTTTGTTTGTTTTGGATTAATGATGCCGCGCGGAAGAAGCCGGGGGCGCGCCGGCGCCGGCCCTGGCGCCATACGAATTGAAATGGGTCAAAATATTTAATTTATTTCTCTTATTGAATGCTAGTTGCGGTGCAGCATTTTGGTAATTGAGTTATTCCTCGACAATCTTGTGCTTTCACGCTTTAAATTAAGGTAAAACCACGGAGCTTTTAGTGTCTTGTTCAAATAAGTTCATCGCCTTGCGTCGGTGGAGTGGGGCTTGGTTGACGAGTGAAATGAAAGCGCAAACAGTGAGATTTTGGGCGGTTCGTTTGTGCAAACGATTCCAAGCGGCGCGTACCTATATGTTGGGTCGGAGTTAACACCTGCACTCGACGGCCATGCGCTTACTCTATGTATTAAACCCTGGATTTGAGGCTTCGTATTCCCACAATTTTTTCACCTGTAGGTACCTTACGCTACGTAAATTAGTTTGACAAACACAACACAAAACATACCTACCAATCGACCATCTATCTTTCTACCTATTTAGGTAAATTAACACTCGTCTAAATAAATATTTTGGATTTGTTTTGTCATGATAGTTATTTGTACGTTCGTTAAGTATAACAGATTAGGTATATTATTATTATTATGTACGTCTTGTGTACCTTATCAAGGTGCTCGTACACGTTGCCTAAACAATATTTTATAACAAGTACAATTATTGTTTTAAACAATAATAAACGACGACGTTGCGTTGCTTTACAAAATTGGACACATTCCACATGTTCGCTATCTTACGACATAATTCTAACCCCCAATAACAGTCGCTCAAACAAACAAACACTGGTTAAAATAGAGTAGGTCATTTGTTTTTTCTCAAAACTGAAATATGACAAATGGGCGAGGCGCGCCGGCGCAGATCGCTCGCGTGTCGTCGCGCGGACCTCCCGCCATTTTAAAAACAAACAGGCAACACAAAAACTCGTTATTTATTCTCATGTTATTCGAAAGGAAGGGCGCGTCCGAATTCGCTTGAAAAAATCATAAGTTATAATTAAAAACGTCCGAGGTCGTGTCTCGCGGTTTCTGAACGCTCGCGACTGCGGGACCGCGAGTTTCGACATCGCGCAGGTCAATCACGTAAATTTTTATCACCGGCGCTGCGACGTTTACGAGATACCAGATAGACACGTGATCAACTGATCATATCTCTGATCTCGCGTCCACGAATTCACGTACGATCGCGGGTAGAGTCGATCGGGCGCTTATTTTAACAGAAATACCGATTAATTGATTCGATCTGTGTCGTAATTAAAATGGGTGATTAGAGCGCGGGGACCGGCGCCGGCGCCTCAAAGCGTCTCCGCCAGCATTCCTTTTGTTTTACCACGGGTCGTTTGTCGCCTGCGTGGTGCGTGGGTCGCAGCGGTCCCTGTCGGTCGCGCGGCGGTCGCGGCGGGTGCGAGCAGGACGGCCGCGGGCGCCGACCTCCTGCAGCGCCGCCGGCCGCCCGCCGCGCGCCCCGCCCAGCGCTCGCAGCACTAATAATCAGATTATGACAGCCACGTCTCAAACGCTCCGTATCGGCTCCACTCGTCACTCTTCAATGTCTCCTGAAAATGTGACGTTAGAATTTCACTTACCCAATCAGTTCCATACTGGAGATCTAATGAGATCGAAGTCTGAGTGAATCATCACCTACTCGCCAAATCCTAATACATTTCGAGCATCTACGAGTAGGTACATCTTAGAGTTAAAAATTCATTAAATATAATGTAGAGTAATTTATGCTATTTTAATATCTGTAAAGATGAACTTATTCTTACAAATTTTCTTTATACTTTCGCTACAAAGTTGTAAGTAGAGTCTTTATATAAAGTTATAGTAAAATTAGGTAAGCATATAGACTCATATGACACATATCAATTTTAAGTTGTAACAAATTGATATCTATAAATAAAGCATTTTAAGACTAAAAATCCTAAAGACAAAATAACTTAAGTACTTAATACAATTCTACGAATTACAATAAAACTGTAATATCCGTAAAACTCAGTTGTTTGTACGAGTTCAAATTGATCAGAAACGTTTAGCGTAATAAAGGCTTAGATGACGTAATATTTTTGTCGTTGTGAGAAAGCGTAAAGTCATTGTAAGTAATGGGTAATTCCGGATTGATGGTCTGAAGGGACCCGGAATCTGAAGCACGCGCCGAGCGACCGTCGCCACTGAACGATCATATCGCAATGTCTTTGGGGCGTTCACGCTACACCCTTTACGTGAATGACGTTTTACAATACGTCGTCGAAACTATTTTTCGTACACAACACCATTGGCACCCAGCAATGGACACCGCTTTCAGGAAAGATGCTCCCAATCTTCTAACATTGATCGCTAAACCGCAACGTCATCGCCGGCTCCCGCGCCTTTTAGCCCTAAAACAATCGACGGTAAAAAAATCTTCACTAAAACAATAAATTGAATTTGGAATAATGAAAAAAAAATGTTGTCGGCGTCATCGTCGAGAGGCGCATGATTTGTTTTTTGCCTGATGACGGTTCTGATGATAATTTCTCATTAGGTTATAACATTTTTGTCGGTTGAAACGTCGTAAATTCCTCGAATAATTTAGGGAAGAAAGTGGTCGTGTTGGTGTTTTGTTTTTATGGCGCCAACGAGCAGCCCGGGTTAGATCGGTATCTCTCGATACAAGCGTTTAACCCATGTTACGTGGAACTCGGGAATTATTCTCACGGACTCCGACTCGGTTCGCCAACAACTTGTTATATGGAACGACAGAGCTCACATATTTCGAAGTATTTCGATTTGGTATAATTTGAGCATCTTCGAGTAGATACTAGGTATGTGGATTGGTTTTAACATTAAATTAAATCAATGAACATTTAATTGAAGGCTAATTAGAAGATGCTTGTAGTCCTAATAAGAAGTGACTACTCGTAAATGAAACCGTAACACAAAGCACGCAAAGAAGCCAGTAGGTACCTAAGTAAAGTCGTACTAAGAAGCATAAGCTCCGTGGAACCCAAGGAATCTAAATAAGATACTCAAAAATTCAAGATCGTACGTGTCCATAATTTTGAGTACGTGTTCGTAGAGCATCTCCTAGAAATGTTGATCATTACGCGTCAGGAGAATGGCAGCTGAGGCATCGTCGCGATGGTCATTAAAATGAAATGTGAACACGAACATATGTAATAACTACGTGTCTAAATTCCGTAAAAACGTATGGCGTATACATAAATTTGTTATATTTCACGCACGAGGACGACTAACAATTTGTGTAATTCATACTTCATAATATATTAAAATTTAGTCACAACAAAACTAAAGATCATAATCTACATTACATGGTCACATAACGACAGGAAATATAAATTGTGCTGCCTATAAAAGTAACACACTTAGTATAAATATTTTTGATAATTTGTTTAGACGTTTTATAATACCTACCTATTTTGAGAAATTTATTTGCTTGATCGCTAATATAATTTATTATAATTTTAACTGTACTTACTCAAGGATGTAGCGGCACTTGAAAAATCGAGGCTTCATATTATAAAAACTGTAGGTAAAAATACTATAGTTCCTATCTAATTGTAGGTAGGTAATGTTTATTATTTCTACTTCAATTATATTTTCTACCCAAAATACAATATAGGTACCTAATGCAAATATTTCACACTCAATGTTTTTGATTTCGTTTTAGAATTTACCAACACCAATAATATGCTGACGCAGTCTTCCCGATTCGTACGTATAAGTCACGATATAATTCCCTATGGGTTCATTTGGAGCTGGGGATATCCGAGTAAAGCGCATGAGACAGGCCTGTAGCCGCGGATAAGATCAGCCGAAGAGCACAATACCCCACAATACTATGTAAATGTGTGCTGGCGCCGCTCTATATCATCCCCGAATCATTCGGATGCTTTGGAATGCTGATTGTTTTACGTATCTGATGCTGGCTACTCGAACGCCTATATTTCTAAATCTTATATTATATTTCCATTAACAATTTTCTTACCACACTGAGTAAGTTGATAATAATTAAGGAATTAAAAGCATCTATCTACATACCGACTAATTTAGGTCAGCTCAAAGCGGTCATTAAGGAAAGCTGTAAAATTACTACCGTGCTTAAGTGTTCCTTTGTAGGATTAGCTTACCCCCGCGATATCGTTCGAGTTGATATAGTACGAGTATATCGGCCACCAAGGAATCACGTTGTCTCATACAAACTTTGCCCAGATTTTTCACCTCCTTAGGGGTCGAAATTAGGAAAATCCTTTCTTCGGATGCTTACGTTACACAAAGAACATACAGTCCAAGTTTCAGGTCTCTATGATCAGCGGTTTAGGCTGTGCGTTGATCCGTCAGTCAGTCAGTCATTCAGGCCAAATGATTTCATATGCATAGAGAGAGAGGTGACAAAAATTTGAGTTAGACAAATGCTCAGAGAAAGCTAAAGAAAAGCGTAAGCCATCGTGACTGTAATGGACATTGTGATGTCGCAGAGTGGGTGGGGGCGAGCCACCCGCGCGTGCGCAGATAGCATCTCGCGACCGTCGCCCGCGCATCGCGACATCACGCCGCGATGTCTATCTGCCTGCTACTGAAACCATTCGCTACGGACTTACGGATAAGTTCCTTACAACACAATAACCACGCCATTAAGAACCTTATGGTGTTGAAACACTGCTTACACAGTAATAATTGTAGCTCTACATTTTATGTTTAAATACTTGATGGGTGCAACGAGCGGCACGATTCTCTAATAAAAGTGTCGCTTTGGTGTCATAGCAACTCACGGCAACCGTGGTTGTGAGAACGACGCTGGTTATCACGATGGACTGGTTACTCTTGCTGCATTCAAAATTACACCTTTAACAAATCTTCCAAACTACTCGAAGCATTTATGTACACACTGAGTTAATTACTAACAACGTTAAATTGGTCGAAAGCGAAAATACAGCGGTACAAATATGTACTTGAAGGAATGTACGAATAGTAAACAGTGGACTACGCAAGGCTCGCGTAGACATCTTTGTATTCCACGCGTAGTTACACAACGACGTTGTAGTCCTAATTAACTCAAACATAACGTGTTGTGTTTTCGATAGCCAACGTCTAATGATCGCTAAATTGAAACACGTATCTAACATGAACCTACACAATTAGATATCAATTTACGAGAGAATGACTGCATCTTAAGGACCCGTAAAGATGTATCTGCAAGAAATCACGCTTTCTTATAGAATTACATCGATTCGTTTGTAATAAAGAACCTCGTAAATAAATTTTATAAAATTTATTAAGTTAAGGTGCTATTTTAAAATTAACAATTTCAATTCTAACATTATAGAGTAATAGCTGATAAAAGTGCGTCGGATCTCAAGGAAGTAGACCCATTATAAAAAGCAAATTGAACTCAAATTGTAGATTGCCACTGATTAATTATTTATTACTAGCTGTGCCACGCGGTTTCAACCGCGTTAAGAATTGTGAAATAACGCTTGATAGCCTATAACTTTCCTCATTAATGTAGCTATCAAACACAAAAGGATTTTTTAAAATCCGACTTGTAGTTCCAGAGATTAGCGCGTTCAAGCAAACAAACAAACAAACAAACTCTTCAGCTTTATATATTAGTATAGATTATTTATTATTTATTATTCTATCGACCCAATGAAATTTATTAACCAAAATAAAGTAAATATTAAAGGTTACTTAATTAGGCACTTTCTTCTTTAGTTAGTAAGCCTCTTTCTGGTGCTTGGGTAAAAAACCTATAAATATGCCCGAAAGTTCTCCATAATCTTCTTGAAAGCCATGTGGAGCCGCACAGCTCCAGTAGTGGAACAGTGATGGATTGATGATGTTCATGAGGTTTTATGCACAATATATTTATACACGACATAACAGACATCAATGAACAGATAAAGTTCCGTTAAGAAAAAAGTGTGCACTTCAAAGGTACAGCAGAATTTGTTTTCGAGAGCAATTCCTAGCTCATTAGCTGAGATGCTCAGATGCGGGATGTGACGCAGTGTCACAAGGCATTTCTGTGAAATATGTAACAACGGTTCAATGTCAATAGCAGCGATGTCGCAACAGTAATTGCGGTGACGAGCGGCGCGTTTGAGCTCGACACGTCGCGTCCTTGGCGCGATTCCTGGTATCCTCTGCGCTCCTGGTGGGAGCGTCCAGCGTTTACTTGAGATTGATAGGATTAGGATTATGGGATTAATATGATTGGGTTCGTTTGTGATTTTAAAGACTTTTCTTTTGGATGGATGGAGGGTTTGTGATAGCAGTGAGAATGACATACCTACACAATAATAATAAGAAATGTTTGGCCTGTTAATCTTGTAAGCCAACTTAGTTATATACAGCGTGTAATCGCTTAGTGTGCACAGGCGATTATTCCATAACTATTACATAATATACTTATATCAAATGTAAATTTTTTGGTTAAATGTCGTTTTATTTTTAAAAAAATTTTATTAACAAAATTTTTACTTTTTTTATTTTTACTCGTTAGGTAAAGTACTTTCGATATCAGTTTAAAGTTTTTTGATAACTGTAATAGTTACGGAATAAGCGCCTGTTCACACTTAACGATTACACCCTGTATACATAGTTTTTCTTATACTTAGGTAGGAATTTTATTTCTATACTTCATTATAAAATGAATTTAACTGAATGTAAGTATTAAACTGCATAAATGGTATTAGCACTAAGCTATTTCCATTTCTTTACAACTCTTGCCACCCCTACACTTCATTTACGAGAGCGAGAGGCCATCAGTTCATAATTCTAACTTCGATTAAGAGACAAAAGTATTTAGCAATCTTCCTTCTTATTTAAATTACAGATACAATAAAATGTCAGACAGAATGACCACTTTCAAATGTTTTCCTTTAAAGCCTTCCGATGCCGAATGCGTTTTCATTTCAATTCAATTTAATTTCAACAATTTTATGACAGATTTATGTGAATCGGATCGCAATATAGTCGGGATCAATTTCCTCGCTCAATTCAGCTCACAATTTGCTTTGCAATCTCGTATTATCCGATATTTTTTTGTTTATGGCGGTATGAGATACCGGTCGGGTGTATATCGGTTCGCCGTTAACCAATGACTTACGCCACACACACTGAATTAATATCAATTAACACACACTGGCTTAATTGTGAATCGGGTGCGGCTCGCGTGCGGCGGCCTCTTTGTCGGCACCACTGAACCACTCGCTCCTGGGACTTTAATTCGCGACTGTATATCTCCCTTTCGCTTCTTCGAACGGCTTCCTAAAATACAGGCGCCATTCAATACTGTTTCCTCGCCGTTCGATCGTGGACTATACAGTGGCGAGATATGATCTGAAATAGAGGTGTAAATTTCAAGCGCTAAGTTCTAGGGATCGCGGCACCACGGTAGGACGAGCGAAGTTCCTGTATGTGATCGATTGCGGCTTGCGGCTTGCTCGTCTGTGATTAGTGTTAGTGCAAACCCTTTCAGTGCGTTCCGCTTAGTGAATATTAACCACATTTGATGTACCTGCCCGCTAACTGTCAACGTGTTGTTTATTGAACGAGTATTATTTATTAGTAGGTTTATCTCACTACCGTATTCTAGTGATGACGAGGATATCAGGATAGTAAAAACTCTTGTATAATGTTTTTTTTTACAATGCTAATTATGTCGTTATATATAGATAAAGGTTTTATTTTAATCCTTTAAGTAAAGGATGACACACTTAAATTTTAATCCATTTAGTAAATAAATAAGTAAATAAAAGTATTTTGTGCATTTACCTGCATCATTAGCAACCCATTATAATCCCACTGCTGGGTAAGGGTCCCCTCTCAAATATGAGAAGGGTTCAGGCCATAGTCTACCAAGCTGGTCAAATGCGATTTGGGAAATTTCACATGTGTTTTGAGAACTTAATGGAAAATTCTCAGGCATGCCGGTTTTGCTACGACGATGTTTTCCCTCACCGTAAGGCACAGCTAAAGGAATTTAACTGCCAAATGCACAAACATGCATACCTATAGATAGCTATTCAATATAATCTGTACATTTAGAAACGAAACGAAAACTAGGAATGCATAACTAATAAAATTGCATTCGAAAGCTGCGTTTAATTTTCGAGCTATAAAAAATCTATAAAGATACCATAAACCACTGATAATTGCGCCTCACTACAGCTTCACCTGTAATACGAAACGATCTTAAATAGTTAAAAAATAAATATGATGAACGGAAGAGCTGAGGCCACTATCTTCAAGATCTCCGTGTTAGATAAAATCACCGCGTTTCAGGTGATCATCAATTCTTTGCTTATATCGCAGCTTTGACAGGATTATAATTAGAAACTGTCCGTCCTTATGGTTTGTCGTTTTTAATGTCGCTAGCCGATCCCATACTGCGCCCGCATTTCATTAGAAGCTAAAAAATTGGGAGCTCTCATAAAACGGTGTGATTTATACCGGGTCGGGAGCTAACGAGCGATCGCCACCGCAGCCGACCGGCCTCACGGGTACCGGCCCAGCGACGTCACTAGCAAACCTCTCAAAAATACTTGATATATAACTAAATTATTCATAGTCACGCATTTTACGAGATGTGTCAATTTCTAAAGTAAGCTCATGATGTTGAAATAATTATCTAGGATTCATATTATTATGTAGTGTGTGTACGCGTTAAAAAGCGTTAAAAATTACGTTTATAAAAACCTACTTTAAAATATACTAGAGATCCTATCAATAAGTATTCGTATTTGTTCAATTGCAAATTGCTGTGATCGTGTAGGTACGAATGAGATCGAAATCGGGCAGATACATCTTCTTGCGGATGTTATCTTAACGATCTGTTGTCCGCATTGAACGGCGTCAAAAGGCGCATAATAGGCTCTAGATGCAACCGACTGATAAGCTTTGTCCTGCGCCTGCGCAGCCCGCACTAACTGTCAACTAAATTACCGCGCGTTTGTCGGCCCGTCCGCTCGCAATTTACGGGCGAAGAGCGCTTTGAGCTCCGCGCTTCGGCGCCGGCGCACTCCATACCAATCTGTACTTTTGCGAATGCATACGCGACTAATATGTATATTTCGTTAAACTCTACTCTTAACCTAAATTCAATTTAGTACCAACTTTACTCAATCTTAAAACTCAAAAAACTTTAAAACCCGACACTGAATCACAACCAGTTATCTAATTAGTGTGATAGCAACTTTATTGCTTATCGAATGATAAAGTTGCCAGTTTTAGGTAATTTAAACTATTCTCAAACCCTTAAACTCGAGTTTAATGAAAACTCAGCTTTTATTGCGTCTTATCACAGCAATAATATCAATAAACCCGATATTGGATTCGACTGAGATCAGGATTTAATGATGGCGGTGGTCTCAAACGACAATTTTATAATATGCGAATGTATTACGAAACGATAGCAATTGCAATCGAGCACACTGCCTTTATATTAAAGGGTGCCGACTGGGTGATTAAAAATTTCCAATTTCCGCAAGAGCGGCGTTTTGTTTAGGGTGGTTGTAAATTTGGCGATAAGTAGCGCATAAACATGTCGTGCAGGTGCGCGTGCGCCGCAGGCGTGCTTTGTCTGAGAGCTCGGTGCGGCTCGGTGATGACACATCACGCCTAGCGCCTGCCGACATCAGAGGATATCCTAACTCATTCTGGATTCGAGCCACCTATATACCTAAACATCAATAACAAACCGCAAATATTATGTTTCTTAATTATGATTATTTCACAAAAACTGTCAGCGATGATTTAAAAAATGTTTCGGAAAATACAATCATCGTTTTATGTATTTGTTTTTTTGCTTGCCACCTGCAGCCGTACTCGGCAAAAACGAGCCAATAAAATAAAACAACTTTTTGTCGTGATCGTTATGATTGAAGGTGCTGTCGCTGATTTTAAACAAAGGACGACAGATAGAGGGTGCCCATCAATATGCTAATACCGAACTACGTCGCCCGCTCGGGACGAATCCGTAGTTTTTTGTCCCTGCACCCAAATTGGTTTATTTGTTTTGTTACAAGCATCTCTCGAAGTGAACTGTATTTGCAGAGGCCGCGTCGTGAACCATATGGAGTGGACGTTAGTTTATTTTGAGTTTAAAATAGCTATTAAGTTTGGCCACAATATTTGTAAACATTATAACAATGCAAGTCTATTCTCTACTATAATATCAATTTAGTAACGATCCGCCTTTTATGTGTACGTCAGGTTAACATCGTAATAGTGCATTATTTGCTGATTCATTGACACGAGCTCCACATTAACATCCCACTTACTTTCAACAACAATATGCTCTCTGTGCTTTTAGATCTTCAATAAAGTATTAGACGGCGCGTATCCAATGCAACATTGCATCGCTGGCTCTAACAAGATGTGTAACTAATCGCAAATACAATTGCACCAGATGCAAACTAAAAAGAAATCTCAATTAAGTATTAAGAATGTTATACAGGTAAAATAACGTCAAAGTCCACACTCGAATCTATACTAATATTTTTGTTTGTTTGAACGCGGGAACTAATCTCGGAAACTACTGGACCGTTTTGAAAAATTCTTTTTGTATACGATAGCTACACTCATGAGGAAGGTTATAGGCTATCAAGCATTACTATTCTTGACGCGGGTGAAACCACGTGGCACAGCTAGTATAATATATTAGTCCTACTGAAAGAAAAATGTTATAAGTTTTACTATAATATAAAAATGCAGTTTCTTCGCGGGGGCGGTTATCGTTAATACCGATTTCTTTTAAATATAGGTAAGACTTAATGGTAAGAGTTGAATGAAATGTGGGCAAATTTAGGTTCTTCAATGTTGACTACTACTTATATAAAACTCGTTGCATGGCTGCAATATGCAGTGGTGGAACTCCAACTATTTCCGTGCACTTGATACGCTGTTATAATTAACAAGACTCCGGTATGAGGCTGTTTCATTTGTAAGCGGACAACTCAACACATTTTTACGACTTGTTACCTTCCCGAGAATCTTGATGAAACATTCTTTAGCGGTTTAACTTAGAAAACATTTGCTATTTACGTAGAGCAGGTATGGCTTAGGTATGTGGAATAATTAATTAACGATATGGTACAGAATTGTAGATAGGTACTGCTCATAACTTGGAGTTACGTAGATATTTGTTTATTATCACCACAATAAACACAAAAATCCTTTTTCTATGGGAAAGAGATTGAGTAACTTTTTTATGTCAACTCAAACATTTTCATAACATGGACGCGTTAATCATAATACCAACATTTCAGTCGCGCGAACGTTGCTGCGATTCACACGGCCGCCACTCATTCCGTGAACAATTTGACACATCCAGGTGTCCAATTTTTTACGTAGCAGACAATGGAGGAGGAGTGTTTACCCAGGCTCACATCTGGGCGGACGAAAAAACCAGCCGGACTTCTCGTATGAGCGTTAATGAGAGCGGGTACGCGGGGTAAACAGGCATTCCAGCATTTCGGCTCTCGTCTCGGGAATTAGAGAGAATGTTTATCGTCCGAGATGCTTACCTACTTGTAGCACATGGCACGAGGACAAAGCCGCGACTGTCGCTTTAACGACCGACTTCTGCTTCTTAACATTGAACTTGACGATAAAAAGCTCGTGAAATCAGCAGTAAAGATAACCCGGTTTCAAGAAGGGTAGGTTAGGGATCCAACTTTATGTGCCGTGGATTGACGAGATTTTGTAACGATTCTGTCGATTAATAGATTTATAACATAACTACTGTGTACTAATCTGTATCTGTGTTTTCACGTAACATCAAATTTTCTTAGTGTTTTTAGTTTTACAAAAATACCTGATTATTATTAAATTATGAAGACGAGCAATGTGCAACTCTCAACATGCTAAACGTTTAAGATTTTTATCAGCAACCGAATCAAGTTCTCAATTCCTCTGTAAATTGGCATCTAAGTTTGTGTAACTTGTAACACATCTTGTCGTTTCCGCTACATAACCGTGACCATAAACGGTTGGGTTGCACAAAAGTTCCGAAACCGCGACACCGAGTTTCGAGTGCGGATGTGAGGGCGGATGTGGCGGTTTCTTCGATTTCTTGTTCTGTTAGCGCCTCCGTGCGGCAATTTGCGAGTTATTACCGATTTACGACCCACTCTTAAGTTTATTCAATGCGATTTTGGTGGTCCCATTGTATTCCACTAAGACCCTTCCCACCGACGAAGCCTCTGCGTCTTAGTTCGAGAGCCCTTTTATGGTACGCCGTTTTATAGTCTCCTTAAATCATTTACGTCCACGCATAAACAATCGTTAAAGTAACTAATATTAACCATCGATTGGTATTAGGTTACTTTTATAATAAAAATTATGACAACATTTCCCAAGCATCGTAACTTCTTAAGTACCTACTTTGGAACGAATCTTCCCAACTTGCGTCCACTCTAAATTATGGCATGCATTGCCCATTCTCGACTTTTCAAGCCCTACTAATTTAAGGAATGTGAATGAAAAAGTACGATAGAGAAAATGCCAATAAAATCCATTAAGCGCTACTAGAGATTAGCCTTTTACAGTGCGTCTACAACGACTTTTTGTATTATTTAGCCATCAGGGTAATCTCAAGTTGTAAAAGACAATTTAGATAAAACGCAACAGCACATTAGTATGGTAAACTCGAGCGTGGAGGCTGAGACGGTCGGGGGCAATACGCGTACATTAGACACGGACGTTAAGTACACATTTACCGTATAAAGAGGTTCGTTCCCAGCAGTGGTTGATTGTAATAGGCTTTTAAGGTGAGTCGAACGGCTATTCAGCATAAATTTTTCGCGTCGATCGTCACCTTTGTCGGCGGCTTCAAACGACTCGATAAGTGGACGTGGTATGATAAGAGCCGGTCGAACGGTAGCAGGGAACGGATTTGTCGAAGTACGGTCAACTCAAGGCGACGATACTCGATATTGGACAAGTATTGAAAACACATATTTGTGTTTGGTTTTCGACGTTCTTTATTTGAACGCAGCGCTCGGGGCAATTGTAAATATTATCTGTCGTGTAACTGGGGATAAGAACGGATTTACCCTACGTGCTTTCAAGTAGATAAAACAAACAAAAATATATTTTGAGATTCGAAGCAGTAACAAAAAGAAATGTTGACCGAACGGTAGTTTTAAATGAACGCATAAATATTGAAAACTTATAGAATTTTACTAATTCTTTTTAATCCTACTTCCAGAGTAAGCGTAGAGGACTCTTTCGTCTGTTTCATGAAAATAATGATGTGCGTTTGTGGGCGTTAATTTCAGAAAAGGCTTATTTGGGTGCAGTTTTCACTCAATATTATTTAATTATTTCAATCGATTCATAAATACGTCAATTTAAAAATCACGTCAAATATTTATAAAAAGAATTATGATTTAAAAGCACTGTTTATATGCTGAATGCTGTTAAAAGTCTTTGTGTAAAAGTATTGAACTGTGTTTTGTGTATGTGTATGTGAAATAAATAAATAAATGTCGTTGCTGTCGCTACTACGACGTAAGGCGGTAGCGGGGATCGTAAAGTTTAAATGGAGGCTAATTTAGTGTGCTGTTAATTGTGCTTCTGTCGGCGGCTTATCGGCGGCTGCATTAGCGAGCCCGGCGGCCGCAGCCTCCCGATAACGCCTGTTATGACTGATGGACCCCGAGTACCCTCTCGGGCACTCGATAGCCGCGATTGTGTCCTCCTTTGTATACCTTGCGTCACTATACGCACCCACTCTCGGTTTATTGGACGAACCATAACTAGGAAATTTAATTACTAGGTATTACAAAAGTTTCAGTAAAAAGTTTGCAAGTGGTGACAGGCTTCAAGAACTGAAATATAACCGTAATATGTTAAAACAGTTTTTCGTTAAAGCGAAATCAATAGTTTTTATATGAAAACTATGCAACTTACTCGTATTTAGCATAACAATTTAATATCTAAATTTACCTTCTGGCTTCAGTTTTATCGGTTTATCTTTAGTGCGGTACAATTACCTGCACTACACTGAAAAGCAGTTGCATTACACAGTTAGTAGGTTAGTATAGTGCTCTGTAAAAATATTTGGAATTTATTATTTAAAAAGCGTGCATAAAATATTATACTCTACACTATCTATAACTGCGATAAGCTATTAGACACAAACGTAATTAACACAATAATGTTAACATCATAAACACTTGCTTTATTTTAAAAATATCAAGTCTAAATTCATTACAAGCGCGGCATTTTCCACGCCCTTTGATAACTTATATATGAGTGATGACCCTTTTAGAATACACTCTCGATAAGCCCTGATTGTGAGGACGCGACGTGAAGTAACCTTCTCCCTTTATCTCTTTAATTGCCAATTGTATAATGACAATGACAAAGCTATTATCATCTTATTGTTTTACTGGGGGTTAATAATAGCATAGGTATTCGATTCTTACGGAAGGCGGGGGATTCTGTAACTCGTATTCTGGGCCTCGGGTACAATTAAGGACACGCGATATGCCTACTCTATAAAGTATGGGCAATCCCGCCCATTTTTGGTCCAAAACGCACTAAACATTGTAAAATTTCATGATTTACCGATTTACTGTTTTGTCCGTGCAAGTTTGCAATACATTCTTTATTCACATTCAAAAAAAGGACTAAAATGTTTAGAAAAAACTGACATTAAATATAATATAACGCTATACACTCACAGCTCCACACGAGTATTGCTTGTGCCGTGGCTGCCATAGACACACACAAAGACAATTACGCGTCACCCAAACCGAGAACACAAATTTAAATTCATCATTTAAATATCTGCCCGCCGCGAATCGAACCCAGGACCCCACGAATGGTGGACCGGTTAAGTAAGCACTACACAACACAAGTCGTCAAATACCTATAGGTACCTTATTAAATAAACGATCATTCCGAATTCTATTCAAAGTGTCCGCGTGTGCAGGCTATGCTTTCGCCTGAAGGATCAATTTAGCGAAGTGCGCATTACCTACGATGGTCCACGCCGGTGGGCGGTCGGTCTTGTACCCTTACGTAGATAAGCCCCGGCGCCAGGTGTATCTGCCTTTATGGTGTTTATGACACACACCATTACCACACAAACGGGTGCCAAAAGCCCTAGTTGATCAACACTTTTACCCTATCACACATGTTTACAATCAAAAATTCCTTCTTAACTGTCCGTCGTATCATGGATTATTGTGTGTGTGTGTGTGTGAGAGTAACAAAGGCTTATGTGAGCCGTAATTTTATTATCACCTTCTTTGTTTCTATATTCTGACGGAGCGTAGAGGTTATCTTTTATGGACCGTTAAATGTTTCTTTAAATGAAGTTTTAATTCAGTTTTACTTATTCGTTTAAACTCACGATGTGTTAGAAGAATAATTTTATTACGTTGTGTTTAGAATTTAATGAGCTGATTGGTATTTTTAAACAACAATGATTTTAGTTTATCGCTTTATAAAGTATAACCAATATGAGTAAAGGTATTTTTAGTAGTAGTGTAGATCGCATGCGATATCACTGCGCGGTCGATAATTGAATAGTTGGCCGCTAGTTGTAAATTTTCAGGCGCGCTTCCGTGCTCCGGAAGGCCCTTAAGGCACTTAAGCTCTTAAGCCCGTTTGTTATCGATACTACCTACTACAGAGACCTTATCATTTTCTAGGCGAATGTTCCCGTCCCTCCGCGTGTCTCTTAACGGACTCGACTCTCGAGAGGAGTACTGCGTGCTGCTCGAGCTGTCGC
>DWQK01000861.1:0-18081 GCA_018231225.1 Noctuana stator
TGGCTATCGGATATGATTTGCAATAAAATAATATTGCGACTATAAATTGAGATGTAAGCTATCCTATCTTTCAAGTTTGATCAATCTGCATACGGTGTGCAAAATTTGGTTAAATCGGTGAAGTAGTTTAGGAGTCCATCGCGGACAAACACTTAATTTATATATATTAAGATTTACTGATTTTGAAGTTCGGCGGGTTAGCTAGTAATTTATAAAATATTGATACCCAGTAAAGAACTAACTTTACCAATTTATATCTCACCTTCTAACAATACCGTAGTCTTTTATCACGTTGGAGGTGGTCAACGGTAGCGTTACCACCAGAGCCTGCAGCGCTGTTCTTCTGAGCTCTGCGAAGAGGGCGTGCGACCACCCTGCCCTCAGGCTACACAGCCCGGGATCCAGCAGGTACATTAACCCTAGCAGCCAGTGTTGCGATTCAATCATCTGTTAAGTTGCAATTAATTATTGAAATATACATCGCGAAGTCATTGCATTTATTAAATCATACCAATTTACATTTCTACCTGTCTACACAGCGATGTATCACAGTGGCCCAAGCCCTTATAGATTCTAATTTAAAAAGAAAACTAACTTACTGTGTATTTCACTTACAAACTTGTTATGCGGGAACACTTTAAAAAACTGGACGGACAAATAAATTAACGTTTTCTTGAAGTAAACATCCACCTGGAAAGTATTTATGTTAACGGTTCGTATCCAGTTTGTCCTCGCTGGCACCTCCGTTAAAACTGCTAACGACAAAATATCTGTAATTGGCCAATAAAAAAAAAAACAAATAAATTATAGCTAAGTAATTATCTCAAATAGATCTTAGCACTATCTGGCACCAATTAGATACCTATCTAGATTTCAAATATATTTTTAGAGAATCTAATAAACTGACTCTACATTGTGAATAATAAGTATTATAAAAAATAATAACGCATTGATTTGTAACTTCAAGTAGATAATATTATAATTTGATATGGCAGTGGCTGCATCACGCGAAATTATGAAACATTAAAAACTTATCGGCTCCATTGTGACACCAGAAGAGATACGGTACCGACCATATTGAATGAGATCATTATAGTACAATTGTGCACTTTTCAAAAAAGAACAAAATGTAGCCCGACAATGACATGGACGATTGGCGACCATTCTTCAAAAGGTAAAAATTCTGATTTGTGTAGTGAAAGTCTAATACCTATTCTAAAAGATGTCGTAAAAATAACGGAAATCTTGGTCCACTTCTGAGCTTACTTACCGTGCTCTATTTATATTTTACATTTATTTAGTGCCTATTTACTTAAAAGCATTATTAATCCTATTGTTCCAAAAACTACAGTCGGTGCAGTATTGTGGTTAATCTTTGGATAATCGAAATTTCTATTATAGGTATAGGTAGTTAAATAAAGTTCATCGACTGCTTCTATTTTCTTCTTTTTTGCTGATATAAAAAAAAATATTTTAGAACAATATCTATTCTCGTATACTTAATATAGGGAACCTGGCATGAGACTGGAAGAGAAACCAGTAAGTCGATCATCGTAACAATACAGCAACATCGACGTAATACAAGTTAACGTGTTCCGTTCGTGTTTGTGATCTCTCGCTCTGCACTCGTATCGATAAGCCCAAATGAAACATCTAAAAAACATATTATTATTATTATTTATTGGGATTATTTGATAATATTACGTTCATGGTTATTTATATTAGGTATATACACTTAGTTAAGTCAAATAAAAGTTAAGTTACAAAGTCGTCTGCATTTGCTGCAGAAAGTCTTGGCTTCGACAGTAAGCAATTACTTTATTACCTTTGTGCGTACTCATTCGGAGCTGGAAGCAATAAGCGGCGTTTTGGATCTTCGTCAATATATTTCATAATAGTCTTTAACAATATAAGCAGTAACGATAGAGCCATAGACATGTTTGTGCTACTGTCACCTAAAAACATGTCACTATACGGTCATGATTTCAATTGAAAAATTATTTTGATTATAGTGGTAAAAGGGCTATTGATGTTCAATGTCCAATGATCAAAGATTTTCTCAGCTTTGATCCGATCATTATGCTTTGAGCGTAATCCCACATAATACATAGACTTTTTCTAATCTTCGTTTCAATTATTCTTATATCAAATTATTATTATAATTATCTTGTTAACATTGCATTTTCTTTTAATACTGTTTATTATAATTAAAAAATGAAGTTTATGGCCGTCAAATGACAGGCAAGTCGCCTTCGACGAAGTTTAATAACCACTATTTAACGCGCCGCAACGTACCTCATAAAAGCAAGGATGGAAAGCAATCGCAAAAATACTATTTCCCATAATTGCTGGCCGATTGTAAATCAGCTAATAGGGGAGCAGGACTGATGGCTTCTGTTGCCCTTTAATGCTTAGAGCGCTGAATTTCGCATGGATTTTTGTTAGTTAATTTATTTTCAATTTTTTTGGTTTAGTTACTATTTACTAGTTATAATCGTTTAAGGATAAGAACTATTGATTCAATTAATGGATAACATTATTAAACAAAATACCTAGCTTTACATTGAAGTCTTGGGGGTCAACAGGGTTAATGTCGTACACAGGCAAATCTCTCTCAGGAAAATAGGGATTAAAGCGATAAAATATATTTTCTATTATATTTTCTTTCATTAACCTAATACCTGCAATTAAAGAGCATTTAATTCTTTAAATATAATTATTTTTAGACGAAAAATTAAATTGATAAAGTAAATATTCTATTTTGAGAACTGAATGAGGAAGTTTATTAACAGTTTTCAAGAGAGTCGCAAGCCAGCAATAACGCCATCTTCAGGAAAGTCGGAAACCGGTGTGACGTGGCTATCGCGAGCATCCTGGCAGTCGTCTGGTCTAAGACTGGCGCCGCAGCCTCCAGGACATACCGCTGTTGCACGGCATCCGGGCCACGAATCTTATCTGGTGCCGAGAGCTGCCACAGCATAGCCTTAGATACAATGTCGAAATGGTCATCTTTCTCTAATCGCATAAGAAGATACCCTGTGATTAAAATAGAAAAGCATTACGGCACTTATTGGAACCACTCGTTATGAATATTGGTTTTTTAATATTATCAATGACTGACACACATGAAACCTAAGAGCATGTACATAAAAACTTAAAAGTTTTATATGCGACTAGCTGACCCGGCAAAGCCCCCCCTTTAGTAATGACAGAAAGTTCAGTAGAAATTTCGAAAAAATATTTAGTGTACAGAAAAAATATTTCTACATTTTTCTTATAGTACTCGTACCTATAGATTATGTCCACTCATGTGGTGACCTAACAAGTGCATGACATTATGATCGTAAAAAGATCACAGTACAAAAAAATACGTCGTGTTTACATAACTGTACAGCCCGACACGATCGAGGGGAGCTGTCCATGCGTGGCGGAGTACAGTGGCTGGCATGTGACCACCTGCTCGCTTCTTACAACCATACAAATACAATCTCATCATGAGATTAGATGTTACGAATCAACGATCGCGTAACTATCCCGATGAATCCAAACGTCTGACGTTCACACAAATACAGTTTACTTAAAATAGCCATAAGTTTTATTATCCACATTGATATTTTGATTGCATTAAATCTCCATGGACTAAGATTAAAATGAAGGTTATAACACCATATTTTCTTAGTATGTTATTGTCGCCTTCAATTGGTGTCTTTTCGATTAAAATAAATCGAAAGCGCTGGGCTATTTTTGCTGTCAAATTGCAAAAATATCATATTATAGAATTGTATTTCTATTCATAATTATTATTATACCTATAAACAAACCACAAATAAAAGAATAATAATAGAATATGAATACTTCATAAGTCTGTCATAATTTCTAAATTGAATACTATTTATTATACATAACAATATACAATTACAGACCACATTTCGCATGGCGACACTAGCTGGCGATACTCCGCAACCCGTAACATTGCAACACATCCGATATATGAATGAAAGTGATGCATCATAAAACAAAAAGTGGAACATGTGTTAATTTTGTCGTATGCAACTAAGTACGGTGCATATCAAACAGCTCTATACCAAAAATGGAGTAAAACTCCCCAGAGTGCAGCTGACATTGACCGGTTTGACTATAGAAAACAATGCAAACATGTTTGCTAGCGTTACACGGGGTACGATGCGTACATATTATTATAATATGTCTATGAATGTGTATGAATGATTGATGAGATTAAAAAAACACCGGTTCATTTAGTATATCAATGGATTTTTATTCGTGCAAACGACTTAACTCACTTGTGATTTTCGGTAATGCCTAAGTACTTAGTTTCAGACCGTCAAGTCGCGACGGAGAGTCAGTTCGCTTATACGTTAAAAACCCAAGTAGAAATTTTAATAGAAGCAAATAAATATTAAGGACGTAGGGATTCAGGTACCCATATCTACTGAAACCTTTGGCCATGGCTATAAAAATACACGAATACGAGTCAAGGTATAAAAAAATAAGAAAGAAGTTAAATCAGAAAAATGCGAAGGTTTTTTAGGTTGACCTTAACGGGCCAATACGTTTTAAGTGACAGTATAGTATAGGTACTGATTGTCACAGTTTATTGTGCTTTGAGCTATAACTGTAATATTAAAACCTAATCAAACGTAAATTCACTCACCCAAAAATCCAATAAAGTTTCGCAATTGCTCAAAATACTTAATAGCATCTGAAACTGCGGTCAATAATATCGGTTTATTCATGTTTTCAAGTAAGAGTAGGAGACCTTCTCGTAGACAGGGCTTCTTCTGCAGTGACTCCACCAAATAATCCACGATTGTACAAATGCTGTCCAAGACATCAATTCTCTAGTAAAATGTAAAGAGTATTATTGTGAAGAGCGTCTTTTAACTTAGCCTTTTTTCCCTGGTAGGTAATGAACGCGTTTAAATTAATGGAAACTATTAGGTGGCAGGTCCCTTTTCTGAAAATGTATAGGTACAGTACGAAAACTACACCCACACAGACATGTGCTCTTCGGTGAAACAAATTGTGACAAAAACCTACATGGCTAATAACTGATCCGAGCCTAGCAATGGGTTTATGAAGATGGCATTAGCAGACACGTTTCTGCAGTCAGACAACTTTACACACGAATTTGTTTGTTTTAAAGGATACATATCCCCTCTCGGCTATTTTGAATAAATCGCGTATATGGGTGTCCAGTCGCTCGACTTGTTGGTTTCCAACGGGATCTGTTACAAGAAACTCTAGCGTTTTTGCCATATCCCAACCGTACGCTGGCGCACATGTCTCCATCCACTTACGATCTGAAACAATAAAAACAGTTAATGCCTTAACTTTTGTGAACCTCTACTTACAACTTGTGAACCCGCATACTTTTATCACGCCAACGTAGTTTACATTGGCGTCCTGGGAGTCCACCTGGACCACTTTGACATAATCACTGGTTTACAGGTCTAACACTGGATTAACCCAGACGAAACCCCCAAATCCCCCAACATTTAATGTAAAACATGAAAAAAGAAGATTACAGCCAACGACACCAGAGTCTACTTTAGTCGTTGATTACAACAAATCAGCCACCATTCAACGTTTTCTAAGACAATAACAACACTTACATTATTGCTGTTTAATGATAATAAATTGCTCTACGTAGTTTAATGGTCACTAAATCGATTGGAACTATTACGAGCGACGAATAATGCAGTGGTTTGCAGGTCAAGATAGTAGCACACGAGAAATCATATCAAAAATATGACGATAGAATTAAAGGGAATGTGGGTGAGGGAAAGTTTTAATGTAACTGCAATAGGAGGATGGCTATGTCAATGCCAAAGGTACAAGCACTTTCTCTTATTACGAATCCTTAAACAGATGTGATTAATAAGCCATGAAAGTACTCTCATAAAGCGAAATTTTAAAATGTATTGTACTGTCATATGACCACAAAGACCCTCAAAGAAACCAACGGTTCCGCTAATGCGCTGCGACAGATACGAATAATGCGAGATTTTTCATTTTTTATTTCACTTTTGAAACTAACTCAATTGTCAAAATAATCTTTTTGTCCTCATTTCCACTACTTCCAGCTATAATAAGGTGGGTCTGGGTAGACGGTAAGGCCAGTAACCAGTAATATGCTAAGACTGTTAGATGTTTTCATGATAATTTTTTCAGAGCGTGACTTTTATGTCGGACGTCAGCTTTAGTTTTTAAACTTATTTATATTTAAATTATTTTGGCGTTTCATTATCTATGTAAGTAGTAAAGCATGTTTTGTTTTGTTTTACAACATAATCAGATAATTAACTTATGGAAATTATATTTGGGATTGTCGGAACTTCCTATTCTATCAAATTTCTCAAGAAAACCGGAATTTTGAAAATATTTCAGCAACATACATATTTATGATTCAAGAACAAGAACACAATAATAAATCCTTCTCGTGATCTCACTCTATCGTGTGCCTGCAAAATTGCGAGTCTACAAAATCGATTGCTGCTCTAGCTTTATATACCTACCCTTGTAGTTTTTGTAGTTGGTCCAGCATTGAACATGAGGCCCCATTTTTCAAAAATGTATAAATGTCAACGTCATTTTTACTCGGTTTATTACGTTTATTACTAACCGGTCGGTATAGGATCAAGTTCCTTAAGAAGATTTCTTTTTAATTTTCCCTTTTCGGAGTATGTCTTCCCATCAGGACCGTGGACGCAATGGAACGTGTCAGATGAGCCAGAAATAGACTCAGAAAACCCTATATATTGATTTTTTGATATCCTTGAAAAGTTTCCTTCATATCTTGATTTTCTCCAAAATTGGGTATGTGAACTGCTTTCCGAACTTTCACAAGCGCCTGAGTTTTTCACTGTATCTTTGGATTTAACTTTCTTTTTACGCGACTTTGGTGAACCTTGTGAAGAACTTTGGTTCTCCATGGATATAGCTCTTAAATTAGACACTCCAGAAAGTATGTATATTTAAATTTTATCTTAGACCGTTTTATAATATACAGTTATATTTTCATTTTCACGAATGGACATTTGACATCATAGATTTTGAAGTCATTTTATACGTCATGTCATATCCCTAAATGGTAATATTTTCAAAGTAGGTCATACTATAGGAAGGTCCTCACAGGGATATTGGTTTAACTTTTGTATTTTTTTGTGGCGAATATGGAACAAATAGCAAACTGTTATTGTTTGTCATTGGTGGCATCTCTTGTTTAGTGGTGGCAAGCGAGGCGAATCTGTGAGGTCCCCTGCGCCGGCGCAGCTACCGCCGCGTCCGGCACGAGGGACCAACGGAGCGACGCACGTTCACTTACTTGTTGATTTCGTTGATTCAATTCAGTTCAGTTGGCAGTTGCACCTTGGCGCTCGTGCTGAATGTACGTTACGGCCGCTCGCGTTCGCATTATCACGTACCATACGATAATTCATTAGTTTTCCCCCAGAAAACCAAGTGAAAATATATCTAGTTTACAGCACCTATTGAACATTTGTGAGTGATTTTGTCGCATGTGTTTGTTTATGGACTATCCGAATGCTACAGTTTTGGTGAGTGTGATTTACTTATATTTATTTTCATAACATAGTCTGTAAGTAGCTAGTTGTCGCACGTACGTGAACAATTTGTTTTTTTTTTTATATTAGTTAATTTGGAATTCCACAATATTGGTATTTTGTCACGTAGAAAGTCTCTAAGTAGGTACATTTTAATTATAATAAACAGGTAGGGACTAATTATACGACATTCAACAATTTGTGGCAAAAAAAATAGGATTGCCTTTATGGCATTGTATGCAAGACATTATTATTTTTAGAAAGTTAAATTTCTCGTACATTTTGAATATTATAAGTAGTTTAAAGTAAGTTAATTAAAATAGGTGAAACGCTGTTAGCGAAGTATAGCGAGCTTTATTATAAAATTTTTATGAACAGATTTTTTCTTTAAACATAATAATTTTATTATATTGCTTCGTTTCAATGACAAATAAGTATGTTGTAAAAGATGAAACAGAAGCTAAGTATGCTCGGTTAAGAAAACAATGGGAGTACTTACATAATAAATTGCTCACTACACTACACGTTGAATGACAGGTGTACTGGTAATACTGGTATATGAATAGAGCGATTTGTGATGAGCGAGTGACGCAAAAACCGCTTAGTTCATTTTATCATTTCGTATTGCTACGCAAATGGGCCGAATATCAGCAAATGTCAACAATTCGCCGACGTGATTTTAGCCGTTAATTAGGTACATTGTTTATAATTTTGGCAGTAATCGTCCTTTCTGTACCTCTTTTAATAGGTACCTAACTAATGTTCAAAATACGTTACATTTTCCTTACTTGATTACATTGTACCAATTGATACAGAATACAGTAACCGACAGTAACGAACTAAATGACAATAAGTACTTAAGAGCTGTCCATAATAATATATTTAATTACATTTCGTTTTCCTGGTTTTTATTTTTTATTATTTTATTTAAAAATGTAAGATCTCAATAATTTATGGTCTTGGAATTTAAATAAAAATATATGTGTATTACTACTAGCTATAAATTTACAATGTTTACCTACATAAAAAATGTTAAATAATTATACCTCTTAAAGAAAGTTACTTTGTTTTACCAAACAAAATAATTTTGGCTGTCCAATTTACGAGTACGTTTCCTTTCTTAAACCAGAAAATTCTCATCTGTGAATGTTAACTAGGTAGGTACATTGTGTTTATTTTCAATCGAATATATTGGGTTTTGTAGTTATATTATAATTTTGTTTGAATAAATAGAATAAATATACCAAGTCAACTTATAATACGACTAAATAACTTAAATAATTAACAGTTTAGGTGACAACTTCATGCTCAAACCAAGCATAGGTATAGGTATTTCCAATTAAATCTGAGTACTCTTAAGTAACTGAGTAAGTTTCTTGAAATGCTCTGTAGCAATACTACAGAACAACGGCTGTCGGTTGAGGTACCTACTTAGTATACTTACTCACGAAATTATTACCTAAAACAGTATTTTTAAACGTTACATTAATACGGAGTATAGTAAATAATTATACCTATATGAACTCTACCTATGCTCAAGGAAGATAATAGTATGAATAAGTAAGTACTCGTAGGTAGGACCAAATATTCTTAAAATATGTTGAGTATCGTCATTTGGTTTGTCATTCATTGTCACGTCCAGTGTTCTTATTATTTTCAAAATACCAGTAGAACGTTCGTGACCCGGGTCCCACAAAGCGAGCCGTGTCGGCGGCGCGGCGCGGCGGTTGCGTGCCGACACCTGTCCGGTAATAGCATCAATTGTCTAACAGATTATTACGGCCACGGTTTCGCAAATCTTAACTGTTTTCATTTACATAATGCCTCTCGTAATATCAGTGCTTTAGAAGGTTAATGGGGGTAAAGAGAGTTTCGTTTTAATTTGAATTAAGAAAAAAATTATGAAATTCTGCTCATTGTAACAAGGACAATATTTAACGACCCTGTACCTACTCCATTATTATTATTAAAAGTAACAGTATATTTATGAACATAACTCATAGTCATAATTCTAAGAAACGTTGAGATGGTTTTATTTGCCTATCTCGTTCTTATATTATTATGTTCTATTTCATAGCAATTTTTAGCTACATTTTTTTTCTCTAAATCTGCTTGCAGTTTGGCAGACATACAATGTGTAAACTTTGTATGTAGAGTCCAACAGTTATTTACTCGTATACTACGACTCTATTTTATTGGCGCAATTAACCTAACTATTAATACAATAACATTTACGGAATGTTATTAAGGCTGTCGGTTCAATAATAAATATAATAATTGCAGACCTATATACCATACGTCTCTAATTACACATTTACCTGTCTGTTTATATAGTTTTTGCATTCCTAGCCTAACATAAGGAATAAGGAATAATAATTGAAAGTAGGACGTGCAGTAGAAGTATTATAAATTGAATTAAACTTGCTTTTCGTTTAGGAGAAATATCGTCACATAATCTGTGAGTCCTCCTTAAATTTCTCGAAAAGTCCATCAACTACAAAATTATATGGACTGCATGCTCGTTTTGTATTAAAGACAAATACAAATAAAAATGTTTCAAGACTTAACGCAGAAAAAAGACCAAAGTTAGCGCTAGTAAGACTAGAGGGCTGCAAGGGGCTTTAGATAAATCATAACATTTTCATGCTTTAATATTTAACGGTAGGTTTGTAAACAAAGTACAAAGACAGCCTCCAATAGGAAGAGCAATAAGGTTGTTACGTAAACTGCGATAATAATGACCGATTAGGTAATTCTGCTATGAAATGCTCTGTTGGACTGAACTATCGCTTTCCTCCGTAGATTTTCTATGCTAGCTGCATGCAGTTTGCATTATACAAATATATCGTTCTGTTTATAAAATTACTACCTCGTCATGATTAAAAAAAACTGGGTTAGATTAGATTACTATGATCCAATATGATCCAACATGCATGCACGTTTTTACGGGAAGACCCGTTGATTAGTACTAAACCTAAGTCCCTCTCTCTCTCTCGCCTGGATCTAGGGCTATACTGTAGCTACATGCTACTTCAAATAAATAATGAACACAAAATCTACTTCATTGAAAGTTGCCTATAAGTTGAACATGATAATTATTATGAACTTGCAAAATTGTTCACCACAAATTGAGAGTTCCTACAAGTATTACGTAGTTAACTGAATTAAATTATGTTATTCATTAAAATCGAATGTTGACATAAATGTTTTAACTTGTTTTTAGTATCAATCATGCATGAGTGTCAACCGTACACCGGGTACGACAAGGCAAGGTGAAATAGCTACGTGGAATCACTATTACGTCACACTCGTTTCAATAGTGTCACGAAGAAAAATTGTCTTCGCCGACGAATTTAACAATCAGGTGTGAAAAGTGACGAAACTTATTCTAGTTCGTGTTTGGTTAATTCTAATTGGTATGTAACCATGTAATTAATGTAACCTTTCTGCCGCTAAGTTAGAAAAAAAACGGAATAAATAAATAACGCTTCGACCACACAATTGCACCAAACCACGCTTCACAATCGTACATTAGGATTCTCTGTCATGTGCAATTCATCAGTTAAATTTCTTTCCCATCAGAAGTTGAACCACGCCTACGTCTAGCGCTTAGATGACATTGCTTAAATTTTATATTGGCAATGACAACGGCACAAGAAAAGTTATGCAGCTGGCGAAAAACCTGAAATATTGAAGTATTGATATTTTTTGTTTCCCTTTATTTATGCAATTACTTGAAGTACAGAGACATTCGTTCCTACACACCTACACATTTATAAATAACGTGCCATCAATATACTATCTATATCACTTCTTAGCGCACTCGCAAATTATGTTTTAGGTACGTTTCCACGTGATGCCGCAGTAAAGAGATATACGCGCCGCAGTTTGATTGACGTGTTGTTCACAGATTAGGTGATAAGGTTGAGAGAACCCCGATCTGTCATTGATAACACCTTCTCTTTTGAGATAATGTGGAAAAGTCTCCATCAGTCTTCTGCTTAGTGCAATTGCGAGACTAGTTTAGAAACAATAGTCAAATAAAATGTTTGCTTAGTGTTGTTATGTGCTGATAAAACAATGCCAAACATACTTAAGAGGTAAGTCAATTGTGGCCATTTAATATTTTTAATGCATTATGCTCAGTATTTACCGTTCGTTGTGTTTAAACTGATAGCTATTATAATTCTTGATAACTTCAAATAATTCTGGAATGCTTAATGGATTTTTCACCAAATAAAAGTGAATTTTGGAGAAGCCTTAATTGTCAAATCCATTACAAGTATTACAAATTTTAATACCTAAATGTTTTCGCCGCTCCATTGGATTGCAGTCACTGTATGGTGATTAAATAGTGACTGACTTATTATTGTTGTAAGTACTTAGTGCACTTCATATACTTATTTATTTACATCTGTGCAATAGGAATATGTATTAAATACTTAGGACAATAAACTTAGTAGTCTGTAAATGTGTAAAGAACTGTTTAAAACACCTCGGCTTGCTTACTCAGCACGTAGGTGCACACGAGTACTAATACATTTTCGACTTGACGTAATACGATTATCTCTAGGCCTAACCAATTACCTACATGAAGCCCCTTCGGAATTTCTGAGAAAACGAGCCGAATTAGAATAAAATCACTTACTAGCTATAGTCAATGGTGATGATTATAACAAATAACGCTTAACACTCATAGCCCCCCAATAGAATTACGTGGGTACTATGAACACACACAAAGAGAATAATTACAAGAACACCTAGACTGGGATCAAAAATGTAAACAGGGAATCGAAACCCGGACCCTCCGAATGGTGGGTAACCACTACAAAGCACGGCTTGACTATCTGGAACTCCAGAATACATGCGAAGTACTTTAGAACTCCATTTTAGATAGTTATTTATGCCAGCTATGGACACATGGACAGTGCACTTCGCGTGGGCATCATTACTTACATATTTAGAATCGAAGTGACTAATGAATGGAGTAATTAACTATCGACAGTTACTTATAATTTTTTTCGTCAACACAGCTAGTAGATGTTATAAACTAGAAATAATTCTTTGTTCAACACAAATAAATAATAACGAAGAATAAGATAACTTCTTATACGTATCATCACATCAGTAGTTTAGATTACACGTATTATTGAATTATTGGATAAAATTTTTATAACCTAATTCCAAATAATAAAATAAATAATTATAGGTAACCTATCTATATACAAAAACAGCATCAATATCACATTCGAAAAAATTGGAAGAAATCGTTTTAATATACTCAGAAATAGTTATGACAATTTTAACGCATTCACGACGAAGAAAGCCAGAATGATAAAATAATTTAATAACAAAAAGAGTAATTTTTGTTCTATTTCCCTCCTATAATGAAACTAATAGGAATAGAATAGGAAAAGCGATATAGATAACGTCGTCGTTTTAAGAGACCGCTAATGTATGTTACTCGTACTCGTATATACTCGTACCTACTTACGTAATGATGTAATTTTTACTGCCATCCGCTCCACATTTTTAAATTATTTCAGTGATAACCATGTAACTAGTTTGCGACCACCAGCCAAACGGTACTTCAAGGTGATTGAGTGATATTTCGATTTATTTAATATACAATACTCTACTACATTATTTTTATACTATCAGAACGGTCGGTACATACATTTTCAATTAATCCTGTTGCCAGCCTTGAATCGGTCGTCAATTAATACAAGGAAATTAATTATTTCGTTTGTCGCCAGGTCTTGAAATGTTTCAAATAGGTAGTATATACTATTTTTTTCTTTTCGCCTACAAACATACGAAGTTTTTAAAGGTCATGACTTAGGTGACATTAAAATATAGATGGAATACGACGTACGATAGACGTTACTACTTTTTTATATTTTAGAGAAAACGAAGAATACGAACCATTTATAAAATTTAGAAAATAGGAAAGAACAGAAGTGATCGCACTAAAAAAAACTTAATGTAAAATGTTGCTAAGACTAGACCATAACAACCAAAGTTAATAGACCAAAAAGTTATTAGGTCTCATGTAAAGCTATAAAGGTATAAGCTTCTAACTCTACAAATCCTAACTTCACAAACCGTACACTATAGTGAAATTTATTATTATTGATACTATTAGTGATCGAAGATGTTATTATAGTTTTTTTTCTGTGTTGGGTAACGATTTGCTTTGTATAGAATGTCGTATAGGTACTTGCTCACACCGCGCTGCGCCGTAGATAATATGTTAGGTATTTGAATTTGAAACGACAAAAGTAAAATTAAAAGATGAGTTTTAAGTGCCAGCTATATATGTAGTTATGAGATTTGTAAAAAGAAATCATTTTAATATTATGTCGCTTGACATCCCGAACTTGAAGTTTTCAAGCTATGCTGACTAGCTTCAACTTTATTCGCCATCGTTATCAAACACTTTTAAACGTTATCTTTCTTTGCCGTGACAGAAATTTAAAATGATAAGCTCCATTTGAGTAACGGTACCTATTTCGAGATATCGATTTTCGATAGATATCGATATTAAAGTTATTTTTTTGGAAATATATAGTTGTATTTAAAGTAGCGTGGATAACCATTCATTCTGGTCATTTAATGTAAGTATCAATGCCTAATTGAAGTCTGTACTTGAATACTGTATTGGAAAACATACAGTGTAATTACAAGAATTTAGTTAGCTTCGTATAATATATGGCAGTAAACCAAGTACATGTTTTCGCATTTATAATAAATATAATTATGTATACAACTTTGCTCAAAACAAAGTAAACTAGGAAACAAATTGTTAAAAATAAATAACATTCAATAAAAGTGTGATATCTTTTTTTTACCATTTTTTTAAACCTCAATAAAAATATTAACAATATTAGTTATAATAAATTTTATATATTTGAGAGAAGACACTCATCTTCTACTTCCAGATACGAGTAAGTGTGACAACACAAATTTAAATGCACCAGTTTGACTTAATTAACTTTGAACACCTGGTAGTATTTTCTTATTCTCTTTGTAGAAAAAATGGAATTTAAAATTCTTTAACCTCTTTTATAATTTTGTTAGAAAATTTGACATACCTCCACCAGCTGAACAAATCTCATTGACCCTTACATTTACGAAAAGGTGCTTTCGTAAACACGCCGCGTCGCTGCCACTAAATGTGCTGGTTTAAAATTAAATTATTGTGGTTTTTTGACAATAATATATTTCTAATCCTATCTTTTATCTTAAATAAGTAACTAACGGCTTTTCAAAAAAATAAACAGTTTTTAATTTATTATATTCCACATAATTATATAATCATAGAAATGTAAATGTTAATTTCCAAAACCAAACACAAATAAAAATGAAGTATTATTTTAAACATGAACTTTCTTGGATTTTCAATATTACGTATTTATTTGACAAAGTCACAAGTCCACAAGTCCCTTAAATATATCCTCTTTTCTTTATTATAAACAGAAATAAAATATAAATAAGTGCTGTTATTATAATAATAGACCATTGTATTTCTTTGCTTCCGAGGAAGCTAACCGTTACTAGGTGTCAGGTCCAACGACCTCTCGAAGCACCATATGTGCTGCGAAACCGCTCGCGATCCCGACGGATGCAACACGTGCAGCATTTTTTTAAATAGGTATGAGTACATACATGAGAAGTATTAGTATCACTACATAATATATTTTTAAATTTGAAGGGGTACAAATTGATAATAGAAGCTGAATAGACACCCACATCCAACCTAATATACGGTACATATAGCACGTATCAGCAGTATTAGCAGTATCTCCATAACCGGGGAAGGCATCCTCGGAGGCCCCGCTCCCCCACGTTTGGCTTTCCAATTACCAAGAATCGATAAGACACCTATTTCCCTACTAGGAGACCTTCTTCGACTAGGGGGTATAACGCTATATCACCAATCTAGATTTAATATTTATATAGAAAGATATAATATAGGTACCTAAAACACAGTACGTACCCTAAAATATTTTTATACAAAATATTAATTCAAGTGTGGGTTGGTCACTGACCCGATCTCCACCAATTCGCATTGTAGAAGCGTAGTGGAGTATGCTCCTGCCGTGGGGAGAGACCCGTGCCCAGCTGTGGGACATAAAAAGGTTTGCAGAGAAGGCAAAGGCATACATAATATTATCCTTCGCTTAAGTATCGTCTAGCTTAACCCAGGCCAAGGGCTATTATGGCCCGTGCCGCATGGTAGATATTGCTGGGTAATTCAAGAGATTCACAACCAGAATATTAAACAACTACTCAACTCGCACTGTATCAGTAGTACAACAAGACTATATAAGAATCATTATCACTATCTCTAGCTCCGTGTATAACAACCATTTAAACACGTGCACAAAGGCTAAACTGTGTTAATGTGCGACACCTTTGCGACCTTGTAGCTTACAGTACAGCAATGACAAATGGCGCGCTATGTGGGTTTTAGAGATAATTATAATTTGTAAATTATTCTATTTATTTGTAACTACACTTCCGCCTGGTAAGATGTTGTCGCTTTAAAAAAAAAATTTAAAATAAACATTTTTCCTTCTTGTTTTTTACCTTCTTATTATGGGAGAATTCAAAAATATAATATTAATAGGTGACTTGAGACTTAAGCCTGCAATCTTCTCGTATTGGATTCGTAATAGACTATTCCTCGCGTCTTAATTGTTGATTCTGTCACGTTATTGAAACCTTTCCGGTCTTCAGTTTGCAATCGTCTCGTAATTAAGTCGTAATCGTCTGTCACTGGCATCTCAATGTTGTTAACTATTAACATTTTTGATAATCTACTAATTTTAAATTGTCATTGGTTGTTAGACGTTGTACGACCTACATACGAGTATATCATGTTAGAATTCGGTAATCTTATAACTAGTGTTAAATTTTGTGTTAATAATTATTAAAAATTATCTAAATGTTTTTTAACAATTTCAAAAAGTTACAATTACAATAAATAAATAGGTTACACTGTCTTGATCGGCGACTTGTATCAATGATATTTTAAAAATGGAATTGCGGATGGTATTGTTTGATATTTATTAGTTTACTATCCTAATATTCGACCCTGAGTTGAATTCTCTGTCGGTCGTAAACAAGACAGCAAAATTAATACGATTTGTAACTTTCATTCGAGCAATCATAAATAGATTTATGCATGAATGGAAAGTACCATCATGTGCGAACAAGGCCTTATTTGAATACAATCTCGATGATTCCGTGCCATCTAGGAAATTTAAATAGGAAAACTAGTTTAGTTTCGTTCAACAACTGTTTGATCGGTAATAATGGAAGCAAGTTATAGGACAACGGTGCTATGCCATTTACTCGACTTGATGTCCAAAGAGTAACCGGTCATCATGTCGATGCCGGCTTGCTTCATTGAGATAGCATGCAGTAAGCGTATTATGATTTTTATAAAGACCAGACAGTTATCGTTCTACCAAACCCATTCAGAAATCTCATGTACCTTATATGTCAATGTATGTATTCCGACTGTCACACTCCTACTTCTATGGTCAATTTACTCAATCAATCAATTAGTGTGACGAGACTACTGGCTAACGTACGTAAACTGAATGGCAAATAGACCCCCAGTACTTAGTATTTCATAGAAATATGCGCTCACTGATACTGTCGTCGGTGCGTGCCAGGGCCGGTATCGTTCAGTGAATTGAAGAAGCACCCAATCATTAAAAAATTGTTTTATAGTACCTATTTTATCCACCAAAAACTAATGGATTGTAGTTGGCAGTGCGTCGCCTCCGTTAGTATGTTTCTAGCGTAACATTTCCGTTAATAAATGGAGCGTGTCTGAAGCGTCTCAGAATCTTCGATGGCCACCTCCTCATCACGTTACGTTTTCTCCACATTTTCACTGTCGATTACTATTATTGTTTCTGCTCAACCAAGACAGATGCACTCAACAAATTTTACAACATTTCTTTAAAAATAAATAATCTTTTATATCGGTCAGGACATATTTATTTCAAGTTCACGTTTTTTATTTCGTTTTTTTCGTACCTACGACATTTACCACATTTTTATTTGGTGAATGTTGAATGGATTTTTGAGTGAATGTTATTATGTATGTAGTGGCTAGTCGTAGTAGGTAAAGTATTGTTCCATATAGCTCTTTTTATTCTATCTGTAATATGAAAATAACATTCAGATAAACTTTCTAATCTCGTGGTTGTCAGTATTTAAGCTGCTGGGACATTAGTGTTGTGGGTAGGTATAAATTATACAAACGAGATTTCATATTACTTACTACAACGCTCGTGACAAGCTCTAGCTTGGAAGCCATTATAATTTATTACAACTTTCTTACTAATGCTATGTGACAGCACAATTATATCGATTACTAGCTGACCCCGCGAACTTCGTATCGCATATAACATAAAAAACTAAGGGGTGGACCACCCTTTACATTTAGGGGGATGAAAAATAGATGTTGGCCGATTCT